>MNPL01004414.1:0-42355 GCA_002081605.1 Tropilaelaps mercedesae
TATATATATATATATATATATATATATATATATATAGAACATGTCAGCTAATTTCGATAATAACATAACACTCATTCAGTACTCTCTGTGGTGCACTAAATCTTTCCGATTTCTTAATTTACCATATTGCATTATTCACCAATGTGTACTAAGCACGAGTGGGTTTGCAATGAACGATATTAACCTTAGTTATATTGAAAAAATACAAATGATGTGTGATGTAAATCCGATGTATGGCATTGTTTTAACTATCCCACGCTCTTGACTAAGCCGTTATAATCATATATAGGACTGCTACTTACTTCTCTGAAAAGAATTCATCGGCGGCTTATAGGTCATATCGGACGAAAACTATGGGCGCACTATCATCAAAGCAGTTTCCAGCATGGGATGCAAGCGAAGCACACCGCAGGTACGTTATGAATGCAAATTCAAATGAAAAAAACTGAGTCAAATAAAAATTCAGACGTATTTACGTATTAAGGATGCTACCTAGGATCCCATGCCAGCTCTATTCAATTTATGTATAGAGGCGCCCATCGGCGCACAAGATTTCGGAGGTAGAAAATATAAATAATGGCACTCAAAGCGTCTTTAATTTTGGACATATTGCCAGACATTAATAATTTTTGTGACTAGGGTAGAAATATAAAAATTGTTAGTTTTTACGTGCGGACGAGATAGGAAAGCGGCATACTCCGTTAATTAACATATTCAAAACAACGAATATGTTGTAATGTAATTAAACCTGATATTAACATACGCCCAGTGATTAATATTGTTTTTATATTATTTGCTAACGTTGAGATAAATATCGGCAAGGTAAATGAAGTTGCTATTTTTAAACACGCTATTGCTATTCAAACGGTATTTTCAATTACAACCGTTTAGAAAGACGACTGCTCGAAAAGAATTATCAACACGTTCATGTTATAAACCACCGCCTTAGATAAGTGATAGTGAATCTTTAGCAGTCCAGAATGGCAATGCTGTTATTGATGACGATGAAACATTGCAGAGCATGTGACGCACTTCTTGTCCCTCCTCGGATGAATGCTCAGTTAAAGAATGCCATTTACTGCTGTGAATAAATAGGCTTCCTTTTTAAAGTCGGTGATATTTCGCAATTAATAAAGAAATTGTCTGTTTATATGAGAAAGTGGCAAAGTGTCGTGTACGTTATCAATGATATAATGGATCGCTGCAAGGAAAATACGAAAAAAAACTGCGTTGTGGCCACATATAATGCAGGCTCTATTCGTGCGTGTGAATGTCTCTGAAAATTCCTACTTCTCCAGCATTATAAGTTGCTGGTTTGAGTGATGTATACTCTTATACTATTATTTAAGAAAATTTGAGATCGACTTCCAGAAACACTCCCGTGGACATTCTTATAATGAAAACTATTCGGAAAAACTACACGAAGTTTGTCATTTTGCTAGATCACGTTTTGATGTGATATACTTTGCAAGGTTGCTGTAAGGAAAGCATGGAAAATCGAGCTAGAGGTTTATTTCCACGTTTTACGTTTATTTTAGCTAAAATATAATTTAGAGAGTTGCAAACTTCTCATAATAGCGAGATCATACAAAATGCTGAGTACTTCAAACTCATCTCCGGTTCCTCCTTCCTTGATATTTTATATTTGTGAAGGCTTTTCTCTCGCATGTATTGCTCATGATCCTTTTTGCATGAAAGTAGAACTCAGAAGTATTTTTTTAAATAGGCGCATATCCTTGTTTTACGCTTATTATGCCATCAATTTTTGTGAGCATATTATTTCACAGTGTAACCGGATGGTAGACACTGTATACTCTTACAAATCCTACAATATGTTATGCTTTATAATATAAAAGCTCCACTGCAAAATTAAATTTAGAGGCATCTTGCTTCAAATTTTCCGGTTCAATGGTTTTGTTCGTAACAAACACAAACTAAACAAATACTTGTTTGTGCATATTTACGGACAACATAACAGGTGACCCCTTGTTTTCTTTTTGCTTGTCTATTAGTCGCATTTAGCGCCTGAGTGCCTTACGTTATCTCATCGCCCTTAGCGCAGCTCAAAGGCAACTTCGTATTAATGTCGGTGTCCTCTTGTCGAGGCTCTACGGCCTCTTAAGTGACAAAACCTGACGAAAGGACCTCTCATCAGTCAGGTGCCGACGGCAAGGCGCTCCCAGAAAGCACTTCTAAACTATAATGACCCTGATGGCTTCCGTTCAATCAAGGAATGGAAGTATTGAACGAACGAGCAATAGCATATTTTATTTTCTGCATTTCTCTGTGACGTTCGAATAGATCACAAATAATGAGACAGGAGCGGCGACATATGTGCCCATTTGCACATGCCATGTAAATAATAGTACGAAATGATATTTGAGCTACACAGAAACTGTGAAAGAGTAACAAACAAAAACGTGTATATATATATGTATATATATATATATATATATATGATGAAAGAAAAGTACTCACTATCGTAGAAACTTTAATATGTTGACCTATACACACGTACACAAAACTACGTGGTTTCAGTTATCTTTGATGACCCAAGATCGCTAAATACCATTAGAAACTAATGCCGTACACTGCTGTACTAAGTCTTCTAGGTGATAGCGTATTCTTGAGAATCCAAGCCTTCTTTTTTGTCGGAATTATGCCGGTTTTGGTGGATGACGAGTTGCCCATAATAACATCTGCCCGCTTCACCACTAAATGCAGCAAACGTCGAGCGCACAGTGTTGATTATCCGAGTAGGTTCCCAACATTTTGTAGTATCGATACTTTATACAGAACTGTTCCCGCCAATCTACACATCGACTGCTATTCGAGAATCTTGTTTAATGCTGTAGACAAAATTAATTTGCGTTTATTGAAAATTAAACTACTATTAGAGTTTATTGGTGCAATCCCTCCTAATTACAGTCAAGGTACATATAGAAAAACGTAACACATGCGTATATGTGTCTTTTAAAGAAGATAAAACATTCTGGCCCAAATAGGAGAGTGAGAATATCCGTCATCAGATAATACAAACTCTGTCGAGTTCGGTGGCTTGTGCATTCGTATGCGCCTTGCGACCGGAGGAGACACGTAGGTGCACGGGTTCGATCTCTGCCGGTGCACATTTACATTTTTATGGGGTCCGTCTTACGACGTAATGCAAAAACTGCTATCGTGGACGTTAAATATTGGCTGATGGTCAGCCCTAAAAAAATATAGATAGAAGAAACTCTAGCTCTGTTTCTCAAGCTCGATGGCTTGGCGCATTCGCGCACGCCTTTCTACTCGGGGAGACACGGAGATGCACGGGTTCAATCTCCGCCACTACACATTGACATTTATGGGGCCCATCTTACGAAGTACTGCAAAAAGCAGTACCGTGGACTGACAAACTATAATTCTGAAAAATATAGATAGAAGAAATTATTGCGAGTCGACGAGCTCAGGCCTCGAACTAACTTAACGAAGGCTAATTTGTTCCGTTTAGTTTGTCTTTATTGATTGATATTCCGTTCGCTGCGGTAGGCGCGGTTTTGAAGCCAAATAGTTTGAACCCATCGGTGCATATAGCTTTTGTGATTTCGCAGTTGCGGTCGCTGCGACCATGTATTTTCGATGCCTGTCCTCGATATAATCAGCCTCACATTGAAACCTGTTTATTATTTGCGTAGTGTTTATCCTTGAAATCCAGAAGCAAATCGGTTCCCCACTGAGTCATTAGAGAAACGTAACAAGACAACCTTCTCTCTTTGCGAAAGAGAAATAGCCTTTACCCTAAAAAGCAATTAATTATCAATAATGTCACGTGCAAACGAGTTGATCTATATAAAAATGCAATTAAAAATAGATTGTATCTCTAATTGGATTGAGTCAACTTCCCGGTCAACGGTAAATCACGAAAAACAACAAATTTCATTATGAAAGTTGGCTGGATTGATCACGAAGAAGGCAATTCACTTTGAAAAAGGTAGTTCCGGTCTAAAAAAGGATTTACTTATTTTGAGAGAGGGCGGGATCGGAAGTTGCAAATTTAATCGTGATTGTGTAGAGTTCAACCCTTTGTACCCACCCATATTTTGTTGAAGTCCTAATCCGCAATTTCAAATGAAATACGGAGAGATAGAGAGAAAAAGTAAAGTCCTGACATGTACGATCTTCTAGTTTTAATTACAATTGCATATAACTACAATAAATTAACTGTATTAGCGTTCCAGGCTGTTGTCGATATTGTGTCGATGGCTTAATTAAGTTCCATTATATTTTTAGTTGTCGTTTATGCATTTAACGGAAGATAAAAAAAAATGTTTTTTCTTTATTCCTGCGGATTGATCTACTGCTACTCGTCGCACTCAATCAAAATCGACTAATCGTTAATAGATTTATCAATTGATGTCCGGTTTGATATACATGAACTGTGAAAACGGTGATAATAGTAACATCGAACGAAAGGGTTAGAGGTGAAAATCGCTGTCCGTTCAATCATCCACATTAGGAACACTGCTATAGAGGGAGTGAGAAAGAGGGAGGTTTGCCGTGTCGTAAAGCTAGCGCAAGCCCCCTGTCATTGAAACACCGCTAGACCTTCGATTTTCTCGCGGCTCTTTTCATAGTTTGTCGCCATCATCAACGTCTTCTTCTTCTATTTGCCTCTTACTGTAGCCGGGGCGAGTCGACATCGCGCACAACTCGCCGCTGCTCTCAAGATAAATCGCACAAGACATAGCACGGAGATGTCGATCTTAGTTTGAAATCTACACCAGCTTTTTTGCCTGGTTTCATACCCAACCCATATTGAATCGTCGATACCAATTTGTTTCGTTAGCGTTTCAGGACAAGCGGCTGGAATTGCTTATGGTGTGACGGTATTGCGCAACGGCAGAAAAAGCAGCAGCACCATCAATAAGAGCATCAGGAGCAACATACGCGAGGAGTTATCCAGGGTATCCACCAAAGAGGGGGGCTGCGCAAATAGTACCGGTAATCAGGAGCACTTCTTCTTGAGGGGATCAAGAAAGAGCGAGAGAGAGTGTCGCCGTAGCCGAGAGGCTCTTGAGAAAGTAGTGAAGCTGACTCGAGTCCATCACCGATGCAATCCTTTTCGGTTCAGCCATCTTCCTGGGATACCAGTAGGAGAAATAGTAGCAGGAGTGTACCAGCCGTCTCTAGCCTACCGTTGTCGGTGTGCCTCACGCTACGCCAAACGGTGGACAATTCGCAAGCTGACGGTTTGGTAGTGCTAAAATATTCGTTGCTCCGTTAAGCTAGCCACGCAGCACGTCAAGCCGGAGTAGTGTTGTACCCGTTGTATACGTACCCACGATCTGCGATACCAGCAAAAAGCAACAGACTCGAGAGCGACGCTAAGGAACGCTCCCAGGACGCACCGCTGGCAGAGATCTGCTCACATTGACGGCTCAATCAGTCAGTTAACGTAAACAGTTTTGCCATCGTCCATAGATGACAAGTAAAAAAATTACGTGTAACGTTTAGCACACACACCAAAGTTTCTTTTAAATTGAGTTCTCGATTTTTCGCACCAAAGAGCGTCAGATTTAACTTAGTCTGTGATAATTCGTGCAGTGCCTTGAAGACAACCGTTTTCGTCTACGTCATCACTTTTAACTGTATAAAGTTTTATTGAAAATTAAGCTTTAATAAGTGAAAATCAAAGATAGACAGGATTTTCAAATAGAGAAACTTCATTATGACGATCAATGAAGAGGAGCGCTATTCGCCACAAAATGGTGAGTTTTCATTATAGGTAGTTGCCTGCTGGTTAGTTTGATGCCAATAAATTTCCGAGCGAACAACTGGTCTCTTTCCTCTAGGCCGGGTGGTGTTTACAAAAAAGTGATATTTTTATTGAAAATTACTTTGTTATATAATAAAATAATTACTTCCACGTGTGGATTCTCGCCCTTGAATAAAAAGGACCTTATTTTGAATATTAAATCGGCAATTGCGCCAGATATTAAATATAATCGTTTATTTTGGGACTAGGTAGCATTAAAATGAATGCATTAATATTGTATTAAACGGACTCTATCGATAATTCGTACGGATAATGGACTTTGTAATAAGTGCGATATTTGCAAGCTGAGTCTGCAAAATTCGAAGCTCATTAAAAAATCTCTGTTGCAGCCAGGACAGATTTCTTCGAGAAAGCGCGTGTCGGAGCTCCAATGATGCTAATTGTAGTTTACAATCAAAATAGTCTAGTTCACACTTATGTTCATTTTTTCACCGATTAGTTTTTAGCGCGCCCTCCATTACCAAACGTACTCAATAGAATACAATAGTTCGCATTAAATACGAAATCTTTTGTCGTATGAAAAAATATGATAACTGTTGGAATTAAGCAAGTTATAGGAAGGTGTATACATACAGGAATATAACATAGGGAACGGCAAATACAAGCTTTGGGCAATAATTTTGAAGAAGCACACATTCCGTTATTGCAAACGCATTTATAATTGTAATTAGAAATGGGTCATGCAAATATTATTACTTTATAAGAAAATATGCTCGGATGCTGCGCCAACGATGTGAATAAACCTATATTTAAAAAAGCTCATTGACTAATTGGTATTGTTCTGTTATTCCAATAATTTTGTAATATTACACTTCGTATCCTAAATCTTCTGTAGTCAAATTTCTATATATTTGTTAAGCTATGCATTTACCCCTTTTTTACTACTGGATCTTAATATTATTCAATATGAACAAATTAATGTTAAAAGTATTAATATAACTAGCTACAAATGATCCTGTGTGTGTAGTAACAAACGTCGGTTTAGAAAACACGCGTTTTAATCTACTATGGCTGTTTTTCGTCACAAT
The DNA here is from genome assembly GCA_002081605.1 of Tropilaelaps mercedesae. NCBI lineage: Eukaryota > Metazoa > Arthropoda > Arachnida > Mesostigmata > Laelapidae > Tropilaelaps > Tropilaelaps mercedesae. Next base: position 6,847 of record MNPL01004414.1, read on the forward strand.
TAAATTGTAGCGGTGTTATAATGATTACAAACAGCGACATCGTTAAGGAACCAAACAGCATACATTCTGACAAATAAACCTACTTAGTTCCTCTATTTGATACCAGACCGTAAACTTTTTCTACGAAATGTGAAGCAGCCCCAGCTTTTTAGTGTCGCCACATTCCGACCACATATGCAAGAAATGTAAAAATAATCGTATTTTTTCATTTTGGATCCATAGTCAACCAGTCATTCAAACTACGCTTAGCCGACAACAAAACCTGACGTCTAGATTACTTGATTGTGTCTCGTAACGTGGTGAAATTTCATGAGCGAAAATACAGCGATAAGAACTAATGTGAGTTTATGAATGATTGGTGGTTTTAAATGGGTTTCCACCGTTATATATTATGCGACACCAAATATAAGAAGTCATGCTTGGAAACGAATTTGGGGCTGCGTTATAATATACGCGAAATTCCGTATGTTATAAATTATCTAAATTTAGCATGAAAAGCTTATACTTTTTAGCTTACCAATAACATTTAATATTACCTACAACATTTAGTGTGTCTCGAAGTCGCTACTTTAAATTTCAGATCTATCAACAAACAATGCTCAGAAACTGGCTTACGTATACTGCAATAAACAATTGAGCCAAGCCTGACGTCACTGTATTCACACTCCAAAGCGTTTCAAAGCAGAAGCATTATACACTGAACAACATTCAGCGTTGAACAGTGTTTTTTATTAGCAACAAAACCAAATATATTTTCTTCCATACAATACAGCTTAGGAAGACCAGTATGTACGCTACGTACTATCGTTCATGTTAATCAAACTTCGCGGAATTCTTATTGTTTACTAACTAAATAGGAGATACAAACTGAAATTTCATGATAAAACAAGTATATACAATCAATGTAGTTGTAGGAAGAGGTTACAATGTTCTCGTACGTTTAGAAGCGCGATAAGCTGATAAGAGATATTTGCAAATGATTTCACCTCGTGGACTGATCGATAGGACGTAGTGTGGCAATGCTGTCTGAAAGTCTGCTCCTCATTGCTTGCTCAATGCGGTGGAACCTCGCTTACATCTTGTCTTCGTAACAATAGTGGAACATTACCTCTCAATGAATAAACATGAGGGCAAATACCATACGTATCGGAATGCCAACAAACCATTCTACTACTATTTACAAAGCCTTTCTTGGTGGCAATACATCGCCTGACAACCCTGAATTACCACCGTCTGTCGTGTACTGACGTTGAGATGTAAGTCTTCATCTGTCAAGCAGAAAATCTTATAGAGCATTGTCTATGATTCCATGTTTAATCGCTACGAGTGGCACTGGCTAATCTGTCAGGTGCCTTAGAGTTTCTCGTGCAACTAGCTTGTCTCTCCTTACGCCTATCTCTTGCACGTTCAGTTTAACATCGCGGTCCATATACCTCCTATTAGCGGAATAGTGGACCTGCGAAATACGGAATAGCTATGTGGAAATGAATGGGATGAACTTAATACGTTATGCTGCTAACACTTTATATACAGCTACTTGTTAATACAGAATATAAATTTTAGAAAATCCACCTCGACATTGAAACATTGTACCTCGAACTAAAACGTTTAGATGTCAGTTTTGCTCATTTTAATAAGCGTTTAAATTAAGAAAATTTGAGAACTATAAACATTCACCCAATGTACATATTGTTATACACCGCAAGGACACTGTTGTACATATTGCAACCTTTTGACGGTCTTCATGATTGAAAACATCAGTGAAATGAATATAGATTAAAAGAGGCAAAGTGAACAATGAGCCGAAGGGTTACTAGCTGTACACTAGTGTTATCGTCATAAAATGTCCTTCGAAGGTATTCTTTTTTTCTCTTTAGTCATCCCCTCTGAGTTGAGAAAAGGTCAATTATCATAACTAACTAAAGTGCGTTCCATCGCCTTCTCGTACAAATGGTCAAATCTAACAAAAACGTTTATTTGTATTGAAAATAGTTTAGAGAAGTCCTAACACTGTAAAAAAAGCCAATTATTATCGGACAACGGTTCTCGATGGAGAAATGTGCAACCATAGATTGAAGTTGAATAATAAGCAACGGCTGTGGGTGGAACCATCCCAGATATGTACACAACGTGCGAAGTGGCAGGGATAAAAAGAGGGGTTTTAGAGTAAAGCCCACATATTGAATGGTTGAACAAGCGAATGAAACTCTGAGAAGGTCGTGTCACCGAATCTATCGTAAACTCTCCATAGAATGTCTATCCGGACAACAGCTAGGGACATCTGGCAGAAACTTAATTGCTGCGGTCTTTGTTTGACATTGATGTTAGCGTAAAAGCTGCCGTGGTTATTGTTGTTTTGGCTCTCACTGTAGTCTTAATCGGATAATGTGAGACAACATTCAACAACGACAGAGAATGGAAAAACCAATGAGAAAAGTATGGGTAAGAGTCAACTAGGAGAAGGGGCAAGTGGCATACGCCTGATGAGGGAGTAAAGTCGGTCGTGGAGCACGACCTGACATTGAATAGAATAGAGCACGCCAGAGCACTCTGCTTGACACAGAGAGTACTGTATTGTGCCAGCAAAGTCTGTGGCACAGATACGCTGTACACCTGAGTGTTACAATTCTAGGGAACTTTTGCAAATGTGTAAAAAAGTATGGAAAATAATTAAGGCAAATGCTATTCTCGGTAAAATATATTGTTAAATGTGATGAAGTTAGATTAAAGCTTCACTGAACCCTTATTGTAGCCCTACGGTGGTGTCAATCTTTAGAATCCTTTGGTGAAATCTACTATCTCGACCGGAATGTATCGTACTAAAATGCAGTGGCATTTCCTGTATATGTAACGCGTCCCAGGATTCGTGTACGTGCAATACTGTTAAAGTTATCCATTATACTGAACATCTCTATTTGTGTACCATCGATCAGCAAGAAATCTAACGCGACGTAATATCTGTGCCGAAGTGTGAGTTCAATGAGCGTGAGGCAAAATATTATGACAGATGTTCCGGGCTAACTTCAAAAAAGAAAGTGGTTATTTTGGTGGGTAGGATTACAAGCTTGCCATAAAAGGGTGTTAGCTATGTAAACGCTTACTAAGTATTATTTGCCACGTACTGAATTTGCGTGTAGGGGCATTACGTGTAGCCTGAAGCTTTGGTGCATTAGGTGGAGCTACCTGTGTCCTTGCGTTATTCATAGCAGAAATCATTGGCCACTATATATATATATATATATAAGGAAACACGGATCTTAAATGTTTTTCAGAAGAATATTTCAGATTATGATATAACACTATTTCTAGTCACAATCTGTATGTCTAGCTTATTTGTCAGAAGTTAAGTATATTCAAAGGCAACAGCAAGTCGATAACAAAGTATAATTATTAACGTGTAATCTTCGCGAAAGCTACCCGGATTTAACGTCGACAAATAAAGTCTACCGGAAAGAAGGAGTCGAAGCAAAATATTTTGTGCACGCGGATAGTTACACACTTTTTCTACTTTGCTGTTTTTATTTTCCGTAGGAGACATACAGACGGCCAAGCGTCCCGACAGCTAATTTTTCTTATTGTGTTTTTTGTTCGCACAGAAACATAAGCTATATGTTACGACAAAGGAATTAAAACAATCGATTCGCTACTAACATTTGCGGAGAATTAGTCTCCAAAGAAAAAATGGCTCTGCATGCCCTACATATTGGTATACCACTTGTGACATCATAATCAACATAGTGGCATTACAAGGTGTGCCTGTAATACGTCTTCAGGTGAAATGGCAACGGGCCCAAGTAGCTCATCTTAGGCGCCTGTTTAACGTACTAACAAGATATTTCTTCATACCAATTAGCAGCTCTCTACTGCTAAGAACATTCTTTCTCCAATAGCAGAAGTCATCTCTCTGTACGATGGAATATCTTTGTTGCAGCAGCACGGAACGCTTATACTTGTAATGAAATCAGACATGAGTAATATACTGACGCAAAAAAACTATAGCCACACGCGGCATCAGGATCTAAAAAAGTTTGTGTTTGACCGTGAGAGAACACAAAAGTTTGGATAAAAAATATTTACTAAAAATTTAGTTAATTAGGCAATTATTTTAAAACGCTATGTTTCATACAATCTAATGTAATTCATTAAAAGCCAATATATTTAAATACTCGCCGATTGCTATTTAAACGAATAAGAAGATGGCCTTAAAGGGCCCCCTCAACGAAAGCCAAACTAATATGTACCACTCCCTTTACGCCCTTGGCCAATTTCTTGATAAGAAGAGCGCTTTGTTGTATTAGAATTGTACTTAAATACATGTGTGGTTGCTCCAATCCGCGTAACAACATGTTTTCATCGTGAACTTATCACTCCACTTTTTATTAATCAAAAACTGGACTATATGTTATGTATCTATTTGGTACTGTGAACATTAGACTTGACTAAAGGCGTTTTTTGTGAAGCAAAAAAAAGGCGACCAGATCCACAGCATGTTTTTTCCGTATCTATACGATTTCCTTCTCCTAGTTTAATAACCTCTCTCTAATTTATTGAAATCGGAAACCTCTTCAGAACCGTATTACATGATAGGACATTACGTAGGCAGGACTTACATATATAATATTAATATATATTGTTAATAATGGGGGAGACTGTAATCGCTTGAACGACTTCACGTACAGCTCATACGTTTGCAGGCCTTTTTCGTCTCGTAGAGATATCTCTGTTAAACATTACTTCTTTCTTTCGACGCTCAGTAGGACACACGCACACGCATGCTGCCGATGTGTCACCGACAACCTATGTTGCATAAACTTCATACACTTCTCTTTTCAGGTTTTATAATGCTGCGAGGCTACCTGGATTCAATCGCGAATGTTCTTTCTTATATCAATATTTGCCTACAGGGTCAAAAAAGGGGTACTTAACAGGGTACATTAATCAGTACTATTTAAATAACCCATGGTTACGGAGCATTGACTTACTGCAATATAAACCAATTATACAGAGTCGACAAAAATCCGTTTGGACGCTACTTGCGCCGTGGCACAATCAATAACAAAGAAGATAAGTAAGCTGTCCAAGTGGCAGGGTACAGTGTAACTAAATTGGACCGAGCGATAATAACAATATTTCTCATTCTGATGATGTGCGATCGGCTAAAGGAAGCCAATCGATAGATGGAGATCAATCTGCGTGTCTAGCCTATTTGCCCCTCATACTATTGAATAGACGTTGAGATGAGCAATGAGCATTATAAGGGTTGGTTTCCAACGTCAATGCTATGAGCGATGATGCACTCCGATGGACAATAAATCCTTGCTTTTTAGAATGATCCATTTTGAGCCGTCAAGTGCTAATCAGGCAGGTTTTGATCATTTTAAGAATGTAGGAAAAACCACAATGTATACACATAAGCTGATGACATACTATAATAAAAGGCAATAGTAACTTTAGACCTTGAGGTTAGAACAACTGGTAGCGATTGTACGAGCGGGTCGGACCACACTATCTACAGCTTTCACTCATCACTTTCACTCAATCACTTTCGTTCGTACTTCGCTTGAGAATTTAGCCACATTCTTTTTGCTCTTCAAACGCAAAAGTCTCGGTCCGAAAAGTTTCAATGGTATTTTACACATTCAAGTAAATTATAAGGAGCGCCACTGGTCATGTATTAAATCTTATTATATTTGTTTTGATCGTGCACGTCACATGTGACATTTAGCGAAGATTATAAATTACAGCGTAGAAGTGTGAAATCTATGTGTTATATCATTTAAGAAATGGAGACATCAAAAACCTTACAATGAAATAGGTTTCAAAGCGATGTTGATATAAAAAGATGTATTTCGAAACTTTTTATCTGTCGAATGATTTTTATCTGTGAGTTACAACTATGTCTATTTCAAGAACAGGAGGCTACCGCTTCTTTAGTCGATAACGCCGGTAGATAATACGTCCAATTAGTGCGGAGAGAATGTAGGTTCTCAAACCAGAATTGACAGAAACTCCTTTTCGCTTAGCAAACAAAATTTTGTGATAAATCACAGAGTAATAAATTCCAACACAGATCTCTCAGTGAACAAACTACTGCGTATAGGCTGTTTATTGAGTTGAATGGCGCATTTTAGAAGAATATCAGCCGCTAACCAAACCAGACGTCTCACGTTCACACTAACAACTGTAGCATTAGTTGAAAAAAACGGTTCCTCCATCACTCAGCCAATGTTCTTTTCCTTAGAAAAACTTCTAAGTGATCTATTTGATTGATGTCGGGGTTGCTACTTTCCTCTCTGACGAGTCTAATGATAGTGTTTTCCTGACTGGATAAAATATAGGATTCCGTTTACTTTTCCTTCACCTTCATACGCTCATCTTTTATTAGTTCCCCCCGATATGTAGTACTCGCATACCAAGTATCCATGCTCTCTTTATTATTTTCGATCGTATTGTTGTTGTGTGAACACAAGATGGACAGCTGTCATGTTTTTATAGCTTGTTTATTTTTTCCAGTGTTTTTTCTTTGTAGATAGCTAGAGTGCGGTTCAGTTATGTTCAAATTCGCTTCTCGAGCGGTTAATTTACTCAGCTTTAATTCCGGAACTATAATGTCTTTTGGCTCCTCTCTCACCGCTGCTTTTTGTATTCATAAAGCGAACTGAAGAACAGTGCAAGAGGATCATTGAATTTGTTTCTTTCAGAGGACTCTGTCTAAAACCTGCCTGGAGGGTACGTTGTTTTTCTCAGTGAGTTTCTGCTGTGATGATAATTAACGCAATTAACTGGTATGCATTAGCAGATAGACAATAAAAATAATAATGATAGTGACCTTGTTTGATGTGCGTCGGCGCTTAGAGGGAATATAGTAACGATCTAAAATGATAGCGGACAATAAACTTTCGGAAAATATACAGTATAACACAGACATACAGTAACAATTATACGAAAATAATTCTCAGCTAAAATTGGTAAGAATTATACATACTCGAAAAGTAGGCCTATCAGCATGAAACAACCGAAACTATTAAGGGCACATGCATATATACGCAAAGCTTGAAACAAACAACCACACAATATTTTCTTTCAATTTATTCAGTCATTACTATCACAGCTTAATTTGATCAGCACGATTCAAAGTTTATAAGTTTCATAGCATTTGCAATAATCTTAGAGACCATTATTCTTACGTAATAATGGAGGAATACTCTACATGTTTATTGTAGACACAACAAATACTAACTTAGGCGTATTTTATCCCACTCGATATTGCCATTGATGCTCAGTCAATCATTTAAAACAGTATAAACACTCCATTTTGTCTACGTTCCAGTTGTACGCAACGCCGTGAACTTTTAGCTAAGAAGTGGTCATCCGTATTCTATCTATAGCGAAAAATAAACTAGTGCACATAAGCCAGTTGAAGTTTCCGCCGCACTAATTAACCCTTGGGTGGAATTGATTATTCATCACGGAAAAATATTGTCCAGCAACGCAGAATAAAATAAAAAAAAGTAAGTCAAAATTTTCTTTGTCACTTTGTCGAGACCAGTAGCCAATCTGGGAGCGGACGAAATGGGTGAAAAGAGAGCCTCTCGCGTGTCAACCACGCAGAGCCTTACGGCAATCTCCGAAGATGGAATGGCGGACGATGATATCGTCGACGTTCACGTCACCACGGCCCCGGATGGCGGCTACGGATGGGTGAGTGATAATTATTGGAGCTGCCCAATGCGTATTCATAACGGGCTAACTGAACAGTAAATGCTGGACTTGAGAAAAAATAAACGCTAAGGTGGCTTTGCACTTTTTATAAAACAAGAATGTTTCGTACCATTGTAATACGGCAATATAACTGCTAAAATGAAACCACTGGTTCAACATAGATGTACAAAACGATTTTCAAAAGTGTAAAACTTAAAACTTACGAACTCATGTTTTGCAGTAAAAAAGTAACATAAACACAAAGCTTAGAGAAAAATTGTATTTTAGAGAATATGCACCTCTCTATGGAAAACCATCATATTTATATTAAACAACCTAAATGAGAATAGAAACAAATGCTCATCAAGACTAAGGTCATTATTCACCTCGTAAGAAAGCGTTACTATCAGTCTTCCTGTAAATTTTTCAATAGGCTATCTGGATTTAATTCACTACTGACGACTCCTATCTGACAACGTATGATTGCGAGACATCGGCATGAAAATATTTCAGCTTCAGCAAAAAAATAATGCGAATGTACAGTAGAGCACATTCTTGTTAAGTAACAGAGGGTCAACATTAGGTTAAAAATAATAACGCATGTAGGTGTGCTGAGAATCCAATGTATTGAAAAAGTACTGCTATATGAAAGAAAGAGAGAAAGATTGATCACGTTTTTGAGCGTTGCAACTGCTAACTGATCTTGCTTTGTATATCTTGCACCATCTCAGCTTCTGTCCATCGTGTAACAAATCAAACATGCATTCAAGCTGATTTCGTATGTGCCACAAACATCTACAGGAGAAAAGCATATTTCAAGCAATACGTTCACAGCCATGCATGAAACACAAAAATATATTCACTGGTGTCTACATGCAGACCGTAATGGGTATACAAATAAAAATAAATTACTCAAACCTGCGATACATGCCTCGTTATTCGTAGGACCATTTCCGCAGTCGATCTAACGCGTCCGGTTGCCGTACACGTGTTATAGATTTCTTTATAACATCACTAAGAAGGAAAAAGAAAATTCAGGCTAAACTGATAAAAATAGAAGTCGGTTCCTCTAAACTTAAAGTTTCAAAATACTGGATGGTTGTATTTGATAAAATTCATCGAATTACGCATCCGGTAAATATTGTAATAATTATTGTGATAATATTAGTTCTTTTGGCTCCTATTTCCCTGAGTCGCGTGTAGGCATACATAAAGTTAACGTGTTAAATCGATCGCTTATAAATGAGTCACAGGTCAGTTCTAGCTGAACAGATGCAGCTGTTTCCTTTATTGCTAGTTGGCCGTTTTTGTAAAGCTAGCCCTGAAAGGCGGTTTGATATAGCTAGTTGATATAGCTGACCTCAACCTCCTAATCCTAATGTGAATTCAAAAGCCCATATTCGAGACCAAGGACTAAATAATCCCTGTACAAAATTGTCTTCCAAAGTGTACACTTCTCTTCCGCAGGTAATCGTATTTGCATCGTTTTTATGTTTCGTTGTCGTCGACGGAACCATCTTCTCGATGGGACGCTTCTTGGACGAGTTCGAACGGCACTTTAATGCCAGCAAATCAACGACAGCTTGGGTGGCTTCGATTATGTCTGGATGGTATTTGCTTGTCGGTAAGAATACTAGGTACTAGTAAACGCATCAAGAAGACTTCCAGGCGAAAGTGTTCCTAATTAACCGACAATCAACCCAAACACTGCAAAACTAAAATATATGCGAAGAAACTAAATAGAGACGAGAAATGATGTATCACCGAGCGAGAAAAAGATGAAGCGTTTCTTTAGCAGACAAAAGGTAGAAAGTCATGACGAGTGAATGTTTCGCCCGAGATAGTAGTGTTCTCACATTAGGTAATAAGAAGGCAATTTGTGATTTGGAAAACAATTGTAGCTTTTCTTTGTGAAAATAAGAGAAATTACCGAACCTATTATGAAAAAAACCGTCCAATCAATGTGTATTAGTTGAAAAGATAGCTGCACAATGTTGGCACGAAAATGGCCTCTTTTGTAACACTGGGGTTTCATATTAACGTTAAAAATGCACTCTATCATTGCATATGTTAGATGCTACAGATAAATATTCCAGATAAAAATAAGTCGCTATGGACGGCCCTCTAAACTAGAGAGCAAGCCTTTACGGCAACATCTGATGAATAGGCTTCTGATAACTGCTGAGAATACAACAAGGTTTAAGCGCAATAATTCTACCTTTCGTAATTAATCGTATTAGTCCATTTAATACACAAGCTTATGAGACTCTACATTGAGCAAATTTCGTAATCGGATCTTATAGATTGACTTTTCTTTAGTGTTCTTATTAAGTTAAACAACATTTGTCTTCAAACGGAAAAATATTCTTGCATCCTAGGTCCGGTTGCAGCTGGTCTGTCGAACGCGGTGGGATGCCGAACGGTTGCGGTTCTTGGCTCGGTTCTTGCAGCAACTGGACTTGCTTTATCTCCTAATGTGCAGAGCATCCATCAACTCTACTTGACAGCTGGATGTATGACCGGTATCGGCTTTGGCTTCATCTACCTGCCGGCTGCGTGTACGATCAGCTTTTATTTTGAAAAAAAGCGTGCCTTTGCAACAGGCATGGCTGTATGCGGCTCTGGGATGGGAGGTTTTGTTCTCGGTAAGAAAAGCAGATTAGACACAAGATCAGTGGTCACCCTTAGCCGGACCATGTGTCCCCAGGTTAGTCCCGTAAAATAGTACTTACAGCTGTACTAGACTTCGCTACGAAAATAGAACATTTTCGGTAGATTTATCTATCTGGCATATATATTGTGTAACTACAACCAAATGGTGCTTGACCTTAATGAAGATTTAAAAAAACGAGATAATCTTCCCCGCAAAAGCACCTTAAGAAGAGCATCTAAGCCCAGGCCCTAACTCTTAATGGTTTTTCAAATTTTAATTTCCTAAATTCAGATTTGTGTTAAAGCGCCTTTTGAATCCTGCGTCGGTAAAGTCTAAGTGACGTGTTTCTTCTTTTGATGTTTAAATGCTAATAGCATTTGTAATAATTCCGCTGTCTTCATCTCGTCTGGAGGATAGGTCCTATGACGAATTGGATGGTGAACAAACTCGGTTGGCAAAGGTCACTGTACGTGTCAGCGGGAATGGCTTTATCCTGCTCATTGATCACAGCTTTCTTCCGGCCGCTCAATGCCGTTGAAATATCCGAAGAGCAAAATGATGAAGAGGCTGCTGATGAGATAAGATATCTTAATAGCAGCATCAGTAATGAAAAAGTCGAGAAGAATATTTTGCTCAACCCTCCCAATGGAAATGCCAAGAATATCCGAAATGGATCTACACCTTCCCTGGTCATTAAAGAGGTTTGTTCCGTAAATTTGAAGTCAACTTCTATGGGTCACTTCTATAGGTCACTTCTATATGTGGCTTTTCTCAAATGAGATAGTTTTTCAAAGATAAATTATGCAACTTCAGGCACCTGTCGTTTACAGCGGCTCATGTGGCCTAAAGTAATATAGTTATATACTAAAATATCGAAAGCTTATTTATGATGAAGCTCAATGGAAAGAATGAATAGTTTTTAGGAAACCCACAATTCGCTTTCCATTAAAGACTTTATCCATATTTATTATAAATATCACCATAATTCAAAGAGCAAATCTTTTTTGATGTATTCCATTTGACAGTTTGAAGCCTTGAACTATGCCACTGTTCCCAATGTTCCGATTTCCATCATAGAAATGCTGGCACCAGCGACGTACGGCTCTTTCAAAAAGGGTCATAGTGGTCAATACTAATATAATGTTCGTCGTAGTCGCTAACTGTTGTCACCGATCAGAACAAAAACTCGATGACATGTGTTATCAAGGCTGCCTTGTATCGGATAGATCATTAAGTTTCGACACGAGATTATTTTTTCGCTCCTAGACTAATCGCCACTACTTTCTATGGACAAATCTCAGCTATTTTAAACAAGATCACTTCGAAAAAATTGTAATAAAAATTGAGAATATTTTGTCTAGTAGTGGCATAAAATTCAAAACTTATGGTTGTTCAAAGGCACGTCACTTCTTCTGAATAAAACTAAGTTTTTCACAGAGGCACTCCACTTGAGACTCGTGACTGCTTTTCGTATTATTTCGAGCAATCCAGTACAGAAATCCAGTGTTATCTGAACTAAAAAGTAATTGCTACTAGCAAAATTTGAACATACGATTAATTAATTCTTATAGCACATAGGCTGTGAAATCGCTCGCTTTACGGCCAACAGATTAGCCACCTTAACCATCGCTGCCTTCTTGCATCAATCCGATACTATAACAAATTCATCAAATAAATGAATCTGTTTCTCAAATGAATTTGTTGTGACTATCAGTATCAATCTTGCTCGTATGCATCCGCGCTTTCAGGCAGTTACTGCTGCGAAATTCCGTTCGAATTTTGAGTTAAACACGGAATACCGACCCAACACAGACGGCACTTCACATGAAGGTTCCATTCCGGCTGGATCACAACACGAACTTCGCAAGGTACATATACAACTCTGTCCATACCCTGTCTAGTTATAAAAACATGCATAAAATGCGCATTCTTTTTTTAACGACTTCGTATCTCACACAACTTATGTGCTGGTATACTTCGTTTGAGTACTTCTTCGGTTTGGTTTGACACATTAAGATCCAAAGAATCGAGTCACCATGCGCGAGTTGCTAAATGATATTAGAATTGAAATGTCCAAAGCGCATACAGGATACGGGCGTTATTTACCACAACTTCATTTCAAATATTTGTTATGTTTTTCTATTTTTTTTGTAAAGGTGGGATCTGGGACCAAAATGATTGGGGCGAGTCGCAAATCTGTTGATCATCACCGCAGTAAGCTGAGTATTGACTATGGAGCGTTGCGATCATGTGGCCTTTCGATGGCCTCGCTCTCAACAGAACGGCGTCTGACTCAGCCTGACCTTAAACCAATGCTTCGCAAAGACGTGTTCCTCTCGGCGAGTTTGCAGAGAATACCTGAATACCGCTCACAAGCGAATATCAATGACTATCACGCCAGCGTGCTTCATATACCTACACTACTGGGTGACGGTAACCAGCAGAAGGTAATCATTTTATGAGCTTTAGTTATATTTATCTGTAAGATTTTAACTCTACAGTCGCACTTTTTCAGCTTAAAAGGAAGCAAAGGTTTCCTTAACCTGAGTGTTTTATTAGACAGACAATCGGGTAGCTTACTGTTGCGCAGACTATGGAACATCATTTCTGCACTAGGTTAAATTGACTACTTATGTAATGCTTTATATTTATTGCAGGTTTGCGGCTGTCTTCCACAAAGTCTAGTTGATGCACTAAGATCAATACTGAGCATAGATGTTCTGTCGAGTCCATCTTTCTGGATTCTTGCTGTATCAGGATTTCTCACTATGATGGGCTTTTTTATTCCTTTCCTTTATCTCTGCGAAGCTGCCTCCTTAAACGGAATTGACAAGGTGCGTAAACGGAACATATCATTGTTTTAGGAACGGTCACTATCCATTTTTTCATTCCACAGATTGTTGGAAAATGTACGACCCAATACCATCTTTGTCTCGCACCGAAGCGTGTATTTCAGATCCATACGATAAACAGATACCAACATAAAAGGGCCACATACACCTAGAACTAATGCTATTTACCTAAAGAGAGCAACGATTTTTTAGACAAGAAATCAAAGACAGATATTTAATATAACAACAAAAAAGATACTTAACGCATCTTTACTGGATGTACTGTATATTTTTAATAATAGCTTCTTTCCATACTAGTTTCTTTACACGCTAATTTCGAATATATTTCCATTATATTGTTTTTTTTTATTCTAATTAGCCTGGCCGAGCGTTTACTATGAGACATATGTGGTATTTTGGCATAGTACAAGGAGGATAAAAACCAACGGCACATATAAATGCTTTTTTTGAGGTTAAATAAGATAACAATGGATTCGGAAAACGATAGAAATTGCAATAAGACAAAAAACCCATTTTTAACATCTTTGGATTCCTGGACGCGTTTACAGGACAAGGCAGTGATGTTTCTAGCTGTAATAGGGATTACCAACACAGCTGGCCGTGTTTTCTGTGGATGGGTGTCAGATATGCCCAGAGTGAACGCCTTGGCCATTAACAATATGGCCCTCATAGGAGGCGGACTTGCAACAGCTCTGCTTCCAGACCTTCTTATGAAGTCTTTTGTTCTACTCTGCTTATACGCAGCTATATTTGGCTTTTCTATTGGCAAGTAAATACTACATTTTTTTGAAAATGTCTTTTTGAATAAAGAAGATACTTCAAGTCCATGTTTAGGATTAATAATAGGTAATCAATTCATTAAGAGAGAGATCAGAAGGGAGATGAAAAATTGCCTATGGCTTCATTTTACAAAGCACTTTTTTGCGTGAACTTTTTAGTCAATAGGTGCGTGTTTTTTAAAATTAATTGCAAACCAATAATTTATCAATAAGTGAATATCTGTGTTTATAAGATTGTTTATCAAGCAAAAAACGGGAAACGCCATTAGTAATTAAAATTGCATTTATTTCATTGCATTTTAACGCATAGGTATATGTTCGCTACTAATTGTCAATGTAAAAACAACGTCTTCTTTTTGCTATAAATTACAGCATGTTTTGCCGCATTGCGATCGATTATTGTGGTGGAACTGTTTGGGTTGGAGAAATTGACGAACGTATTCGGACTCCTGCTGCTCTTCCAGGGAGTCGCGTCTCTCATTGGAAGCCCAACTGCAGGTGCGCGCGCCTTAACTGTTGCGCCTTAGTTGTTTGTTACATTCAAGCGTCGGCTGTAAAGATCTGCCCTCGTCGTTCCATATGTCAGAATGGCTAAGTTTAAATTATTAAAACTAAAGTCGCAGATATAGAATGTTTCACACTGAACAATGAAAATGGCCTATATCCAATGATTTGCAACCAGATTTCTGGAACCACGCATATTTAATTTAGGCTAAAAATACATGCGAAAACGCCTAGTGGTGTTAACGCTCTTCTCAAATAGAAGCTAATATAGCCGAAATCCCTCATCGTAAAGAAAGTACATTATTCAGAATAAGTCACTACTCGTGAGACATTCCAAGAATGTTCTAAGATCTGAGAGCGACGTCCCTGTTTGATCTTGCCCGCGCTGCATATTTGCTGCATGGCATATCGCTTTGTACCTCGGCTGTATCGGAATCAGTTAGCCACAAGCAGTTACACGGTAACTCCATTGCAAACGAACTTGTTGAAACAACTGAATGAATTGAAGGCTCTCCGCAACGTCTCATGGTGGGCCTTGTGAATCCTGCGACACTCCGGTCTATCCAGTTTCTTGTGAGAGACTGTATCGTAGACGCCGCCATCTACGTTTTGTAGACCAAAAAGATCCCCGACAGCTTTGCAGCGTATGAAACTTTCATTGCGGACTCACTTTCTCGTTTGTAACGTGATACATGCGCACAGCGAAAAAACAAACGGTGTCCTAGGGAATGCATAGGATTGCTATGCAGTCGTAGCGATGTATGTGCATTCGTGCACCTAGAAGCTTGGAACATAAATCTTATGAAGGGTCGTTTTAGCAACAGCTAAAAACACTTCCAGATGGCTTGGCATACATCGCGTTGCAAGCGTTCGTTCGTAAAGCGCCATAGCCACTTATTTAATAAAACATTCACTTTTCTTATATTTTCTATTCTTATATTTCCACCTCAAATTATTGAAATTAATTCCGGATGACGCCTATCTAAGAGAAGCCCCAAGATTAACGCACTATAGCGGACGTTGTAATGTGCGTGGAAACATGGGTAATGTTCTTCAATTTAACGTGACTCAAGTTACTGAGTTGCGGTAAAAATAACATAATAAAATACTCGAAATCTTATTTACACTGGGTTCAATATTTGATTATAGAAGCTCTAATTTGCGAGAATGATTCTTCATTTTCTTAGCTTTTCGGAAAGCAATCATTTAATATTAGTATTGTTGCTCTATATCTAATTTCACGCCAGGACGAACCATGAAATGTACAACGTTCGTTCGCTCTGGTGTTATTATACAGGTTGGATATTCCAAGGGGACTTCTCTGCAAAGCAGCCAAACAGTAGCTGTTCTTAGAATGGCTAGAATTAGTATCTAAATCATTTATTTTGATAAAGGATTACTTCATGGAAAATTTCAAAATGATTACTTTGTTAAATAATTGGCGTAGCGATGTATACAATCAGTTTGCTAAAACAATGGCTTATTTATTTGAACGAATCTGTATGCATGAGTATACTGTAGCATGCTAATTTACATGGCTCTCCTTTAGATATAATAAAGGCGTCCTTGAACCATATGCAACACGTGAGAACATATATTTTCTGCCGAAATTATTAATAAAGGATCTTTTAAGCACATTTGCCTTAACAATGTAGATATACTACTGATGACTAGTTCGTTAGCCAAGATGAAATGAATCAAAGATGTTACCGTATATATGCTTAAACCATTTATAGGTATCTTGCAAACAACCAAATATCGAAAAATAGAGCTATTCGGTTTGGTAAAGAACACCTAAAGCTCAACATTTAAACACTGATCATTTTTGTTTGTTGTTTTTGGATAAATCATGTACAAAAGTACCACTACAAAAATCAGTAGCTTTGTAATGCGAAATAGCCACCTTGTACATCATCTTCAAGGCTGAATTTATCAATAAATGAAACAATAAAGGACAGTTTAATGAAGTGCAGTATAGTGCTTATATTTTTTTAGGCTTCATAACTGTATTTTTTTACTATATTGCACTTGTAATATTCTTTTGTTGCAGGTTTCCTCTTTGATCGTACAGGTTCCTACAACATGACATTCTATTTCTTCGGTGTTGTGATCGCCTTGAGTGGACTAATGTGCCTTCCAGTTAATGCCGTCATGAGATGGGAACGCCGAAAAATTGACAAAAGTGGCTTTGATATGTCGTTCCCATCGAAATCACCATGATACCAATCATCAATAATAATTCAATGATCAATTATCGAACTAGTTACTGGGCAGCTAACCGAATCAGTTTTGCTGATATATCGCACCGCCCAGGCAGTTCGAATTTATCGGCAAAAGCGAATTCTGCCATTTCCCTTGGTGACTTCCTCACGGATAGGGCACTTTGTGCCATATGGACTTCGTTTCCGTTGATTGAATGAGCGCCAAATATGAGTCTTATTTTGTGGACCAAACATTCTATCCATGCAGTCTTTTATATGAGCTACACATTATTGCTCCATAAACAGACTCCATCCAAAACTTCATTAGTTAAAAAACGTAAGCATCACGAAATTACTAACGTTATTTGCCTCGGCGGCTGCTTTTCTTCTGAAGTTGTTGGCGTTCATTTTTGGTACCCATTATTCGGTTAGAAATTTAATCGAAAATGAGAGTGAATTTGAGTTTATGGAAAATTTAATGTACCTTTTGTATCATATTTATTTTTCACTGATATCTCTTTTCTCTGCGGCTGCAGTCAAGCCACAATTCTTGCTGCGTGTTTGTTTTTGACACATGATCGAACCTCGATGATACTTTTCATATAACGAGAGAGGGAGAGTTTCTACCTTGAACAAATATTATTGTTAAACTAATTAGCTCGTTAAATCGTCTCCATGATATACCACGAGACAGTGTGTGAATGGACTGTAACTTTAGAAGAACATATATAGTCTTTTTATATATATACAAAAGGCCGCCAATAATGTGGAATCAGCTTCTACATTAGGACTATTAACATTCCATTATTGTTAACCCTGTATTAATATGTAATAATTAACAGTATTATCATAAGCTCGCTCACCTCAACAAAATAAAACCATGAATAGTTACATTTGTACTAGCGTTCGTTGTTATCATTTAAATCTTTATACAAGTACATGCTTGTACGAGCTTCGACAATAGTAAACTACAGCTTAATTGGCTATACCAAGTTACCGATATAAAAAACACGCGAGACTACCTAATAATGGCGAATTCGATTCGTCAGATTTTAATTCCTAAAGCTTAAGAGATTACTATATAAATAATAACGAGATATTAGACATCTTCGATGCGTACGCAGTTCAATCGGCGTATGTATGTACGATTCCGCACAAATTGAAATCGCCCCGCTCGCGGATATGTTAGTAAGGGCTACTGTCTTTTTATTGGGGTGGTAACAGGATATCGTGAGCGAAAAATAGAAGAGGATAGCAAAAATAGGCGTTCGTGCATGCATCCTCTAGAGAGGGTTATATATTGAAATTCCTAAGGAATCTTCAACCCAGAAACAGCTAAATCTGTTTCAATGTGTTCTGCCCCACAACCGATACCAGCACGATCACATTGTACGAAAAGTGGCGCAGCTATAATTTTTCTGCTTTGTCGGCAGGCTTTTGCTAAACCACCGGTACACCAAATGCAGCACAATCAAACGTACACCGGAGAAACTACCAAGAACTTAATTGAGATTGGGACAAATCATTTTTTTAAATTCGCGCTTCGACAAGCTAAGTTCTTATAAACGATGTACTTATGAAAACGTCAGCAAAAGTTGAGTTCATCAAATTTTCCTCCTCGCGTGAAAGCCCATATCGCTATCCCATGGAAAAGCGAAGCACCTGGGTGTAGGATATAGTCAATGGCAGATGCCACATAATGCCTAAACCCGAGGCAGCAGAGAGTCCCGCAGACAACACCGAAGTGCCGCTGACTCCGCAAAATTGAAAAGCCAATAGAGACTCCCATACACATGGACTAGCAGTACGTCGTAACAGCGCAATGTACAATTATAATGGTCATTGCAGAGAAACCTCAAAGACAAGGCAGCATTCGAACGTTGGTCTCATTTTTAGCCGGCCATTTTTGGCATGTGAGTTACCAGCTGCAGGCAACTCCAGTTACAACCCCTCCACGGAAATGTGTGCCAGAGAAAGGCAATGCAGAACAAACCTGCAACCCGTTTTGATGATGCAGCGTCCATTACTTGAGTCATCTTGTTGTAGGTGAGCTACGTCGCGACACGCTTTTTTCGTTATTCTGACTCACTATTCTTCTCTACATAGTCTTAGCTCATTATTCTTCTCAGGTAATCCGAGCCAAGAATCACAACGTCTCCGTCGAGCATTCACTATGTCTAATGTCAATCTATTCACAGTTCACACAAAAGACATGATTCGCTGATTTTTGAGTGAAGCGAAGGCGATAAGGAAATTCATAAAAACTTGTTACAAAGATATACAGGCACTGCTGATTCTGGTAACCATCGCCTACAAATGGAATCTCTGGAAGGCTTTGCAATGATACTAGATAAAAAAAAATTTCAGCTAACTACGTTATATGGCGCAACCACCAGGTTTAAAAATAACGGACACCATACTGTGTGTTTCACAGAATACCGCGGTAAATATAATTCGGAAGCGTACCTTATCTCTAACTGCAGTAAAAACGTTATCTACTCAATGTTATCAATTAAACTATATGAACTGGGATTAATCAATTCAGTGGAATTAATTCTTCCGTTTGTAGCAGTCTTTGAGCACACTGTACCCCCGGACTAGATGTCTTAGTATGTCTTTTCAGAATACTAAGAATTTTTGTGTCCAGGAATAGGTAAAAAATTCGTAGAATCCCCTCAAATATACGCAAGTTATTTTTTGTGCACCATCCCGTTTTCGTTTTCCAAGAGTGAACATTAAAATGAAACGAACAACAACAAACGATTGTAGTTTGCGTGCATTTCTTTTTATTTTCTGTTATTAACTGGCTTCCTTGTCAAATCGCTGTTAAGAGCAGGCATTTTTCAATCAACCTAGAGGCTTGCGAAACTCATTACAACACCGCACATTAGCCAACTGAAGGAAGCATGCAGCATAGCGTGAGTGGATGGCTGTACCCAATAAATACAGCGATACGCGTGTGTTACATGAATGCACATGTTCGCCATTCAACTTAACGTTCGGAGGCAAATGCCGTAATCACATCAAACTCCGTGGTCTGTCAAAAAAGTAACACTGGACTCACATCTAAAAAAAACCGGGCACACAAAACTTGCAACAATTTTGTATTCATTAACGCATATTTAAGTCTTTGAAGTATTCAACAATACACCGTCCTAAAGTTTAATTACAATTAATTATAGCAATTTTGTGCTTGAAAGGAGGCTGGCGCTATTCGGTTGGATGAGTCCAGCAATATGATGGTAAGAAAATTTGAAAAAATTCAATAAGAAAAGTGCTGAAAGCTAAGTTTAGTAAAGAGATTAAAAATTGCTTCTATAGGTACATGTATATAATCCCAGACGCGACCAATCGATTTGTATTTCTCGTCCTTGAAAAGTAAGTCCAACATATATATATATATATATATGTATATATATGTTGGTCTCACTTTATATATATATTTCTCGAAGGGACGCAAGACAGCAGTAAACTTGACATACAAGTGGGTAACAAGAATAAAGTTGTCTAAGGGTTTCACCTCGAACAGAAATTGCAGACTGCCGGATAGTCACTTCAGTTTGACCAGTAGCGAATTGATAGTTTCATGTAGGATTAAGAGGCATACTACTCTTATTTAAGATTATTTTTCACATAATCCTATACATGCGGAACAGTAAGCTTTAACAGCGTGCAAAGTTGTGTCAAGACCGTATAGAACGTCCCCGTGCAACATATACAACGACCCACGAACAAAACGCGATGATGACCGAGCTTTTCGAAACATTGTTTGGTGCGCACTGTTGTCAAAAAAACAAATATGCAATCATTTTTGTTTAGCAGGTGTCGCCAATAAAACTCGACTAATTAGCGCCACCACTGTATTGCCTGAGACAGCCGACTAAAGTACTCGATAGGCTAAATTTTTCCTTTTTTCTGAAGCTTTGACTTGCTATTTACTTGTGTAACGAACTGATTAGCATATATTATGAGCTTGAGCGTGATTTTTAGCGATAAGAATTTAAGGAGGCGGTCATTGCATTTCCTAAACGCATCTAGATTCGAGCATTCGATCTCCGCTTCTGCAAGCGTCCGCCATTCTCTTGACAAGAAAGATACCCACAATTTATATCAGTTTTTAGATGAACGTGAAAAAAACGAACGCAACGAGCACGCCTGTTGTGATACTGCTCTGCGTCGTCCTGCGATGGATAACTTGATCGAGACGAGCCTGAGCTTATTTACTTGAGCTTACTTATCGTCTTATTATCACAATTCAAACTTTCCACGCCGCTTTAGTGCCGACTCCATCTCCAACGTATAGAGACAGCCATATTTTCCATATTAACTCACTATCGGAATTGCTTTTCTCTTTTTTGCTACCTCTGTGCTTCTGCTGCTCTTAGCCCATCGTGCCTTTCAGTGTCGTTGCTCGGAATCCACGCAATTCCTACGGATTCTACGAAATATACCCCATAATGGGAGGAAACTCCCAGTAGTACAAATAGTTCAAATTTTTGTTAGTATATGTATTAATCATCATTTCAACTAAAAGTTTCAGCATCGGCATCCTTGGAAGTAAAAGCGTATTTCCATTGATACAAGAAACGTAAATTCAAGTTAGACATTCCAAAAGCCCTTTGAAATATCTAGCCTCAACAATTTGTTTCAGTGGAAAAGACGACCGCGACGACTGTCACAGTCGGTCTTTGTCATGTTTATTTGTACCCCACTTTATATTGTTAGCGAACCGATCTTTTGATTCCAATTCATTTGTTATTAATCCAATTTTCGATCTCCTCAATTGTTCGAGGAACTGTAGTGAGGTTTTCGCAACCAGTGGAAGTGATGACCACGTCGTCCTCAATACGAACGCCTCCAATACCGCGAAATTCCTTTACTCTATCGGCTACAAGAAATTGGCTAAGGCTAAAATCTTCAAAAGCCTGATCGAGTAAACAATCGATGAAGTAACATCCCGGCTCGATAGTTAGGACCATATTCTCCTGCAATAAGTAAAAACAATTAAGAATAAATAACCTTCCCTCCCGACATACGCAATATCTCCTTGCAGCTCCTAATACCTACTAACAGCGTTCTTTAGTACGGGAATACATCAACGCACCTCCAAAATTCTGGCTGTACGCAAATATTTTAATCCTTTTTTATCCGATCTCTTCGGACACGTATCGAGATAGCCTCCAACGTCGTGCACGTCGCAGCCCAAAAAATGACCAAGACCGTGCGGCATAAATACCGCTCCAAGGCGAGCTGACATCATGGCGTCCACATCCCCGCGTAAAAGTCCGCCAGCCAGAAGGTGGCTCAGAATTGTCCTGCAATATTGTCAGTGTCCATGTAAATTTTTTCAAAAATGCACTGGTACACTACACAGCCACGAAAGGCTATAAAAATGCAGGAAACGCTTGTGAAGGATTGTATTTTATTTTATTCCATTTCTCACCTTTCAGCCAGCAGATGCATATCCATCCAGCTAACCCCCGGTTTGGCCGCCTTCATCACTGCTTGGTTGGCATTGTAAACCGCCTGGTAAACTAGCCGCTGCTCGTCAGAAAACTTTCCTCCAACGGGGAATGAACAAGTAATATCCGAGCAGTAGCAATTGTACTCACATCCCATGTCAAACAGACACATATCACCAGATTGAAGCGTTCTTGAATTGGGCGCGCTCGCGTGTCCGTAGTGAAGGATCGCGCAGTTTTCCCCCGATGCCCCGATGCACGTATAGCACACGTGGCGGGCACCTCCTTCCGAGTAGCAATGATGCAAGAAGAGGCTTTCCAATTGATACTCTTTCATGCCAGGGCGGGTAGCGCGCATAACCTTCTTGTGTGCATCGGAGCTTACCTTGTTGGCGTACCGAATCACCTCGATCTCCTGTAATTGCATTGCTAGTTCAAACTGCTTTGTTATAATTGAAAGGCTTGGTATTATCCCGTTTTTCCCCCCTTTCCGCTTGTGAGAACTGATAGCCTTTGTGGAGAGACATATTTCGATTGAACAAGCGCGTGATATATATATAACGCGTTATCTACCAAAAAACTCCATGTATTATTGTTATTTAATCCGTAGAATGACATACCTCAGCTGTTTTTATGACACGAAGCTCACAGATCTCGTTGTAAAGGAATGAGAGATCCGTTGTAAACGCCTCGATGCCTTTAAATGAAGCGGGTTCAGTTCTCAGGCCGGAATCAGAATTTTCTCCCTCAAGCAAGTAAATCATCTGTGTCTCCTTTTCCTACAATTAGCATACATACTGTCACATGTCACTGAATTCTCGTCCACCACTGGAAACCCACAATCCACACTAATCAGAGCTTTCAGCCCATACTCAACTTTCGTTGTTTGTTATATTCTTTATTTATAACAGCAGCAAGCATTTAACCACAATGGGCCTGGCTCATGGTAAGAATACCACATTCCGCTACGAAATCTAAAATATAACTAGCAGATGCAAAACTTCTCTTTCTATCATACAGGATAGATAACAAAATAACCATTCACGAAAGCACGCACCTATTAATAAAGACAATGAAAAACGAACCTTAAAGAAACCAGCAATTTCGTCTACATAACGCACTTCGTCCGTAGCGTATTTCAATTTAAAGTCGTCAGTATTCAAAACACGCCCGGACCAGACGGCGTATTCCGATGGAAGACGGGGTACAAAAATTGTCGAACGACCGCTGCTCACCTACAATGACGGATAGGCCAATATCACAACGGCGGCCGAACGTGTCAAATAGCATGCTGAAAATCTAAGTGCTGCTCTAGTGCTGTACTTTCCGATGCCGGCCGACCCTGCTCAAGCTCTTTGGAAGGCGCAGACACCTTGTGCATGATATCAAATTTCCCAGAACAGCATTTCTTTCTTTAGATCCTAATAGCTACCGAAAATGAAATATATCTGATAGGACAAATTTTAGTCAAAAGCCGATTGTACTAAGGCCTTTAAAATTATACCACACCTCCTTGATATAACAGTTAAAACGTTAAACCTCAGGCTGTACTGATAGCAGAATACTGTGCACTGTACACAATTCGGATGGCGCTTAAGCCAGAACCTTTACAAAACAATACATTTTGACGCTACTCGGAAATTTGAAATTATTTTTGAGCATAACCTTTCCATTTTCTTTTAAGGAGAATGCTATTCTTATTTCTCAGAAATGTCAGACCACCAACGGGACTTCTACGGGTTTCGTATTAGACCGGTTAAATTATCCACGAGTATCTTTATATCCGATCAGACGTTTTCTCATTACCTCTCGAAAAAAATTTTAGAAATTTTAGCATTGATCCAGAATGAGGTGGTAGTCCGAAATGGTCTTAGAGGTATTATACTATGATTAGGCCTCCTTCATATCGGTTATCTAGTTAGGGTTTAATTTGCAATTTTATTATCGCGCATATTCCTTAGGTGAAATAAAAATATTTAAATAAATATAAAATCTTTAAGGTAAAAAAAGCTTTTAAAAGACTAGGATTAGATACTCTATTATAAAAGGTTGAAGATTGGTAGTACAAAAATAAACTAAATTTTTATGGCGGTATAGAAATTAATTAGAGGAATAAGTTTTTATAAAGGATAATACTCCAAAGTCATACTAATAATTTTAACTTATATATCGTTATTTATAAAATATATAATAAATTATTTTCTTAGATCAAGCGAAAACAATGCAACTCAAAAAATATAATACAACATACTGGAATACCATGTAGTGCGTACTAGAAAGATATGTTCGAAACCAATGATAAACCTGTACGCAATCGCCTATACACCACCGAGTTAGTTGAACAATCAATGTTTATTTTTGTAAATATTACATCGGTGTCAAAGTTTTAGAAAAATCACATACCACGATAGCTAATCCTAACGGCATATGGAGTACCTATCACACTCCAGTCAATAAACAGCAAGCTGTCTCTGAAATATTTATTTTCTTACCTAAGAGACCAATACATAAAAATATGCTTTACCTACATAATATACATCGCTATCGTTTTATTCTCTGGATACTTACCTATATAACGTATATGTCTTGGTTAAAAAAATCAGCTAAGTCACCTTGTTGTTTGGCTGTCATTTAATAATTAAACATGCTTATATATGTTTGGGGCTGCGGTACCAAGTAAGAGATAAAGGTGTTCGGATGTTATTTAATGATTAAACAGCCTCATATTGTTATACTTGTTTGGCACGGCGGCGACAAATAGAAGATAAACGTTTTTGTACTCAATGTACATATATTAACTATACATGGTATATTCTAGAAAAACAATGTTCTACACTGTGACCTTCATTTGGTACCCATAAATTAACCGGTTCTGTCGCAAAAGGCTGTAACAATTAGCTATTACAAACCTCCATAACACCGAGGCAATCTGGCTCCTCCACCCCGAAGGTCCAATGGAAAAATGACTCTTGACGAAAAAGCTTCTCCCGATCCGTGCAATACTGGCGTGATGTCTGACCACCCTTCAGTAGAACAAACGACTTTGTCTGCAAATAGGCAGCCAAATAGAGAGAATATTCAATATCGAGGAAGGTCCAAGTATACACAGACATCGAAAAAAGTATAACGCAACAGATTGCGTTATTTTTGGAGCTTCAAATTAAAAAAATAGACTGTTCCCTTCAAATACATGCGCAGAGATGGCATGTTCATTTGTCCGGTCACAAAAGTTCCCACCTTGACGACACCACATTTAGCAAGTAAACGTTCGGAGAGTCGCTGCCGATTTTTCATGAAGAGAGTCATCTGGACGCGAAAGGTCGTCAAACCACGGTGAAAACAGGCTTCCATCTCCTAACGGATACAAAATGACAGACTAGATTATAATGTTAGGGTTTATTGTGACTGCATTCAGAAAAGCGTATAACTATGTAAATGGACTTTAGTAAACCTAATGCTTCTTTATAAAGTCCATTTACGTACAACGGAAGGAGAATTAGTCAACTAGTTTGGTGACCTAATTTCAACAAGTAAGATAATCTGCTTTAGCTGAAAATTGCATGGTACGTAAGCCACCACTACGCACCATATTAAGAGCCTGGCACCAAATGAAGACTGGGCCAGAAATAAAGACCCCAATTGGCTTCTACACCCAAAGGAGAATGAGTGAAAGCCACAGCATCGTATCTAGGTGAGGCATAAACACCAGAGTTTAAAATTTATCAGAGGATCGCGCTGAATCAAATCAAGCTAAACACTGCCAATCGATTACTTTAACTGGTATAAATTACCAAATTAAACGATTCCGAATTGCGTTGCTAACATTATTTATGCTTGTTTTCTACATCGTGAATTATAGAATCCCATACACCGTAGAAAAAAGATAGTTTGCTTCGAAAACAAAGTGACTAATTTCACCTCTAACTTTATTAAGGATCTTTGGCTCTGCACCTCTAGGTTGAACAGACATATAGAGTATATATTTATTCATTCAATAGCTAGAAAATATTAACCAAGCATATAGATAACATTATGAGAAAGTCTCCTAAGCTGTAACTTTGGAAGCAGTGCAGTGCGAAGTATTGTTATGTGGATAGTCGTTGATCGCAGATTCCTTAAGATTTCCATATGTCGACTTCGTTGAGGCTCAATTTCAAATATTTGAATAGCAGCGGTCTTGGCCAAAATTTCCCTGTCGTAACCATGTGTCTTTCCCTAATTGTATGCCGTAACCGCATATCGGTATATAACTTAAAAAGACTTACTGACCGGAACCAATTCGCCACCGTCAAGAAACGAAATATATCTGCAAAAACTATCCTACTTGGGTTACACTTTACTTCAAACTCTCCACAATCATGCACTCATGAGTGCCTAACATGTGGATGTATTAATGCATTTCTATTTACAATTTGCGTGAACGGACGATCTTGCGAGTAACAATGCAACACCCAGTTCGACTTTTGACAGTCACTGTTTGTGTCTGGTATTCAGAACAGCGCCTGCTTGGGATAAGCCAGCAAAGCAGGTACAGAAACTGGTACAAAAATTTATTTTTTTATAATATGTAGACCTTCGTTCGACTATTTTCAAACATTGATACGCATTGCAGTTATAATTCCCGAGATGAGTCGTTGTTATGACGGAGACATAGGTTGCATATTTCGCAGTAATTAAGTATTACAAATGGGAACTGAAGTAGAGCAGAAAAGTCTCGCAATTGCGTTTTATGAAAAGGGAGACACAAATCATGGTCATCAAAAAGGTGTTTCTACAGTAGAGCTTGTTAAAATTCAGTCACTTAAATGTCAACTTGTCAGCCTTCATTTCTGCTTGCATATTTATGCGCTCTATTCACTGATCCCAAAGTAGTATAGGGTTTAAAACTCTTTGACATTTTTGTCAACTTCTATTGATTTATCCTCATGCCCTATTAAGCATCGCAAACATTTATATAATAAACCAGAACTACTATGCAATTGGGATAATTTCTTGTAATTTGGTGGTTGTAATAAACTCGATGTCAAATGCACTCCACTAAACAATAGGCGTGTTTTCCGCCTGAATTTCTGACTGAATTCATTGTGTTACTACGAAAATTTGCCTTACTAATAGTCCCAGTGTCCATTTAGGCTGCTGTCTTTTTGTTTTGTTTACTTTGAAGCCGTATGTATTACTGACTTGCTGTTTTGAATATGCAGCCTCTCTTCCTGTATACGTGCATCATTACCGTCATCAAAGTTGAGTTCTAGTGGAATCCCTTAAAATGTCATCGGACATTTTATACATATGAAGTTGAGCAGAAAAGAAAGGGCTAAGTTTCTTAACCTCTTCACTGGACGAGGGGAAAACAGGAGAAGAGTAGGTACTTGTTTTTTGCCGGTTGCCGCAATCGCCATTGCTCGTCAACGTCATTTATCGTCTTTTCAGTGTACACCGTCTATGCTTAGCTCGACTACGAGCTCGTGAAGTGCCGGTAGTTTTAAGCCTGAGCTTCTCTTAATGAAGTTTTTGTTTCCCTCTGTTTTTCTTACACACTTTCCTTCGTTTTCTTGAACACTCTTTTCGAAAGCTCATTGCCTTGGTGTTCCGGTAACAGACATAGTTCGAACGGGCTCCGGTAGTGGGCCGATCGTGTGCCTTGCTTATAGCTCGCGCTCACCGACACATTCATGCATTAACATTCTCACAACCTCCACAGGCTTTCCACCTCGAGTTCGTGCTTCTCACTTACTCGGGATTCATTGTAGCGTAGTCTTTTCCCTAAATGAAGCACGGCATTTGTTCCGGCTTGATGGCTTTTCTCCATCTTTGGCGCTACAATGTTACTACCTACGAGTGTAACAAAATTACATCAGCCATTATTTTCGGCTAGGTTTTTCTTTGTCGCACAGGCACTGACGGATAGAGTATGACTAGCAATGAGGAGTTAATTGAGAGGGAGAAATAAATGATAAAAAGGAAGAAATTAAGCAGAATGTAACGCATCGGACAAGGAAAGGGCGCACCCCACCACTGTAGTAGGAGCATGGTGATTCTGGAGGAGTAATGTTCATCGTGGTGGAACGGAGGAGCCGACAAGTATGATGTAAGGGAATTTAGGCTTTACTTGCTCGTCTGCCACCAAGTTCTCAATCCAGACATATAGCACGAAGTTCTTTGAAGAAGAGCTTAGTTTGTAAGAAACAACGGGAGTAGCAGCGCCCATCAAATAAAAGAAAAATAGTTACTGTGCAAGTGATTATGAAGAAAAAACCAAGGCAGGGTTGTCGGTTTTGACTGATTGCTCAAGTAGACACTCAGAACTATTGTACAGTCTTCCCCGACTGCCGTATAATGATAGAGAGAGTTGTATGCCCACGCGGACATAACCTGTCAGACTATGTAACACAAGATGATCGTAGACCATCTCAGGAGAAACAATAATGGTATAAGTTAAGCAAACAATTTTGGAACCAGAAAACGTGATAGGATGAATTATTCTTTGGGAGAAAACATGAAAAATCTCAGAAAACGTTTAAACATGAGTTAACTAAAACAACAAACAATTTTTAGTTCTTCATCCTGATATACTTACAAATTGAGCTTTTCGAATCTGTATAGATGATTTACTAACTTTCAAGGAGGTCATATACTTCTACAGGTTAATTATTTTGAATAAGTTTTTACCTTTTGCTAATCTGTAATGGAATGAGTCAGGCGTCAAGCTGTTGTTCGGGAGAGTAGCAGCAGAGGATGCATTTTTTCTTTTAAAACCTGGTAAAACCAAGATGACATTGTTTTTAAAAAGGGACAAACGTGGTTTGTAAAATAGCAAAACAATGTTTGGAGAAACGCATTTTAAACCATAAACCGTCAACATTTCCTTGATACGTTGAAAGACAAGTACTTTTTAAAATGTTAGTATATGTGGAATCATCATATTTTTAATTATTTCAGCTATTATTATTGTGATTAGTTAAGAAGGGGCATGCAAGATGGAATCTTGGTGATTTCGTTACTGCTGTACCTTTTTCCATAATGGCCTCCCCAGAAGACCTCTCAACCTCGCGGAAAAAGTAAATTTCTCGCATTTACGCTTTTTCCAACCGACCTTGTGTAACGGTCGGACTATGCCTTGTCATGGGCATTGAACTACGTTACAATATAGTGTTTCCAATTTGTGCAATACTTCTCATATGCTCGACGGGTTTTGATCAGAATCTAAATAGTAATGTGCAAGTTTTGTTAAGAAACTGACTATGTATTCAATATGTTTTCTATACATTGGCACGTACGTCGGCTCATCGAAAAAGTATAAGGGAACATGAAGAAAATATTTAGTGGACTAAGGCTTAAAAATCAATGGAGACCTATCATCTCAACAAAAGTGCTTGCTAGTGTCGGACAGTTTACCTTTTCTTGCTTCTTTCTCATCTTAACTTTGTAATGCATACTGCTATTCTTCTTTTACTTATCCTTTATCAAGGCTTGCGTCTGCCGTGAGTATATCAACACTTTCCTGACGTTATACAAATATACAATAGCGTGAAATATATATGGTGAAAATATTTTTTAATATTCAGCTAAAAATGTACTGTCGTATCTGTTAATTAGACTTTCCCCGACCACCTGACTGACCTGTGGCAGCCATAAAATTAGAAATATTTTCTTTATATGATACTCCTAACATATCTCTGTTTTTCGAAATGTTATTGTGAAGACGTATTCTAATGCTAAACTTTACTATGGCCATTTTCCACTTTCCCATTATGTTTTGCTCAGTTTGTCTTATGAATAATTGTGTATACTGTATATAGCGCATATATCCCTGAATATAATTAGATTACAAATATCAGAGCTCCCTGTATTTGTTCTACTCGGTACAGAAACAGTGAATATTACACAGATATCTGTAATTTTTTTAGCATATGCTAGGAAGTTGTGGCAGTGAACAGAGATATGAAAACTACGTAAACTGAAAAATTCCGTATAGCTATACGGGTAACGCCATTACCTTTTGCGAGAAACCAATTCAAATGTTGAACACACAAAGCACAAACCGATCCTCATTGTTTGCGTGAAGCGGTATTTTTAGCTATGATTATCTGCTAGATCAGGCAAAATAAAATAAGAAGCATACGCCGCATTCTTTGCCTCCTGGAGCAGCAATTGTGTACCAATGATAGTTATAAGATAGGTTATAAGATGTATAAAGCATCGAAAACCAGGTGGGTAATGTATGGCACTTACAACAGCAGGTGGTATATTTAATCACAACTATGAACGTTATTGTAACACGTAATGGGCCATTATAAGGGTAACACGATTCTCTTTTTTTTGCATTGATAATTACTCAGGGTTGCCGGTTTTGTCGGTCTGTAAGATCTTGTCGTCGTTGTATCTCCAAGGTTTCTTTTGCCTTCATAATCCTATTCAGATACTGTGAAAACCTTTCCCAGTTCTCGGAAGATGTTACCATTTGTTCTACAAGCTCATCAACGGTCAGATTTATAAAAGCTTGAGCCACTGATTGTCCTCGCACGTCACTTAGAGCATCACATGTCCGTACGGTGCAGTTTACATCGTCAACTTCCCCGGTGCCGCACAGTACACACATATCAGTCATTGTTTTGCCGATTTCCATCATGTAAGTTTGAAACTGGCCATGGCCGGTGAGCATCTGCGTGACTTGGTACGACAATGTGCTACCTGTATCGCACCACGCCATCAGGTTAGAAATAACAGAACGTGTCCAACGTCCAGGTCCCTGGGAAGGGACCTGTGCCCACTCATCTTGCCATTTGCTCAATGTGTTAGTTCTGGTCTTCTTTGGGCCGAGGTTTTCGTCTAGAGTTCCATGCGTTCGCTCTTCGGTGAGGAAATCCCAAGGGATCATTCTGGCGAGGACCAAAACGGCTGCGGTAGATACTGTTCGATACGCATGGACTACGCGTAGCGTAATAGTCCTTTGTGCAGACAAGAACTTTTTTCTGTTAGCACCTACCCGAAGAGCCATGTCGGCCTATACGGGGACCGTATATAGAACGATGGATTTGTAGACAAAGGCGACCAGACGTCTGGCTTCGTCCGCCAGGCCATCTGCTCTTGGCAGTATGTGCGCTAAATTGCGCGCTGCCCTCGAAGTTTTACGTGGTATATATTCGGTGTGCGCTTTTCAAGTCAGACCGCTGTCCAGGCATACTCACAGGTATTTAACTCTTTTCTTTATCTTTAGTGGTAGATTTTTAAGAATCAACTTGACTCCTTTCGTCTTCTTACGGCCAGTTAGGCATGTGGCCTCATATTTGTGGGGAGCTAATTCTAAGTCAGTACTCATCATACAATTATCAATAATTTCTAGTAAATCACTAGCAATACTTTCTAGTTCTTCTTCTGTATGGGCCCTTATAAGAAGGGCGAGATCATCTATGTAAGCAAACCTGCCTGCTCCTTCTGGAAGGGAGACATGAAGAACTTCGTCGTATACAAAGGTTCACAGAATTGGCCCAAAAACAGACCTCTGGGGAACTCCTGCTGTGATTTTATAGCTCTCGTGTCTAATTGTCAGCGTTTTCAGACTCCGTACTGAGAATCTGCAATTTCTTCTGCAATCTACAATCATTTTATTCTTTGTTCAGTCTGGCCGCTATAACATTCTCCATTAATTTGTCTATCGTGTCTATCAGGCAGATAGGTAGGTCTGTGCGCCGGTTTTACCCTCAGCTTTGGTGATGAAAGCCAGTTTTGCCTCTTTCCACTTTAGAGGAAATCGGCCTTCCTGAAGAAGCTTGTTGACTAACTCTCTGAAGATCTCTGAGTACTGCTTGACAAACAGGCGGACTATTTTAACGGGTATACCGGAACAGGAGTCTTCCCAGTCAGTACTCATGCGTTCGCTAGCTGCTTCTATCTCTTCCAGAGTGACCTCGTGTATGTTGTTGAGATCAACGACAACGGGGCTGGTACTTACATGTGCTTTTTGTGCTAAAAGACTCGACACAAGATCATGTACCACATCTGCGGAAAGGAAGGGGGCTTTACGTCTGACATTATTCATAACTACTTGATAGGGGAGGCTCCAGGGGTCCATGTTAACAGAGTCGATGAATTCTTCCATTTTGTCGACTTACTTCGCTTGATCAGATTACATAGTGTAGTGGCTAAGATTCTGTAGAGCTTCCAGAGATCATCCGCTTTGGCTTCCTGCTCCTCCTGTCCGATCAAGTCCTGACATGCCTGCCAAGAGCGCAGCCTCGTATAGTGCCTTCGCAAGCGGACGCACCGGTAGCGTGTTTCTGCGACCTTTTCTGTCCACCAGTATTTAGGCTTCTGTATTCTCTGGATAGGGGTGTTCGGTTTGGGTTGGTAAAAGGCCAACTTACACGCCTTTGTCAGTATATTATCAATTGAGTTTTCCGTCAAATTTTCCTGCTTCCCTTCACACTCTTCACGAACGATTCTCTTGAGGACACTTACGTCAAGGTGTCTGGCCTGCCAGCTTCTAGCTTTTTTAATTTTTCTGGCGGTTCGGAATTTGCTACTACATTAAATGTAATGTATCTGTAATCACTCAGGGTCTCCTCGACTACTCGCACCTTCGAGTTCGTTATACTGCGGGAGATAGACTGACTTGCCAAAGTCCAGAAAAGATGCTTCATCGCGTCTGACTACTATGTAGATAAGTAGGTACTAAGTCATTATTAAGCACAAGTAGGTCCATCTGTGCTAACCATTCCTGCAGGCGACGGCCCCTTGATAGAATTTGTTTGCCTCCCCAGGCAGTTCAGGCGGCGATGAAGTCCCCTGTAATAATAGCTTTTCGGCTTTTACGTTGTACTAGACTTTTTGATATTTCATCGAGATAGCGGTGAAATTTCTCGTCAATTTTATTTGGAGAAAAGCAGCAGCTACATATTGTCGCGTCCCCATCGAGATTGATCCATGAGAAGCTGTTCCCTAGTCCCTGGTATGGTCTGTGTGATATTGAGTATTCTTAATTCGGGCGACATTCGATTCACTTATGAGACACATGCCTACACCTAATCTATCTGCTAGCGCTGCTAATATGTCGTGAGTAGCCCCGCTGCGATTAAGGTTTGCTTGTAAGACCTTAATCATGTTGTCTGATCTTCTCTTTGCTGGCTGGCATTACCTAGCCACCCTGACTGACCACAGAGTGTCGAGTCGTCGATTGGGCCTTGTGAGGGCAGGGGGGTAAGTTCTCTAAGTTAACCATTATATTATTCAGCATCTCTTGCATTCGGGTGTTCGGTATAACTGCGGTTTGCTGTTTTTTACATTCTTCCAAAAGAGTGTTCTGTACCTTTCTGCAATGGGGATGATTTTATACCTAGATACCTGCTATCGGCCAAAGGCTTTTCCATCATGGATCATCAGCATATCGAGGTATGTAGAAGAGACGATGGAGTCATAAGTATCATAGGTTCCGAAGGTAGATTTGAATTATAAGAATATTTGTTCAATGACAAAACTAATATCGTGTAAAGGCAGGTCCATTTATTTTATCGAATGCTGTGGACAATCTAGCACATTCAGTTTGCGAAGCAGTAGGTATTTCATCGAACCCAGCCAAACAGTGTTTCGATTAGTAGTCAAGATGCGGAAAGAGTGACTTTAATAATAAATTTGTTGTAGCTACAGGGTGTCTTAAAGGACATCTACGACATTTGGGATATATAATAAACATTTACATGTATAGACTGAATAAGGTTTATGAATTTAAAGCAGGTTGTGTTACTTAGGCTAGCTTCGATATTTGTTACTACCAGTAGGGGCAAATTGACGGGATTCAATAACGAAAATTCGAATCGACTTGAAATAATCTCTGAGAAATCCCTGAGAATCTCTGATGGAGGCTTTCATTTGCAATTTAATATAGTTTAGCATTTTCTGTTCAGTTTGTGAAATAATTGGCTCGTATGGTTTGCCCAAGACAGCTCCTTAAGTGCAAAAACGTTTATTTTATCATAAATGTATACCAGCTGATTCGGTGGATTTTTACTGCAGACCTAGTAGACCCGCTCTATAAATATAATGATTTCAGTTGGGAGTGTTTCGGGCTGTCAGGATTACCACGCCTAAAGCAGCCCTGTCAGGTAACTTCAGGTGTGAAATAGAGATAACTGTTATTGAAAATGGCACTGTCATCAGGAACAGTGACGGTGGTCTTTATGAGGATGAGGTGGGTGATGTTTTACAGATGTTAAGCAGGAGGCTTTATTTTTATTGTAAGGTCAGCTCAAGGCACAACATAATTAAGTGAAGTAGTTTTTCTCCCCATGGAGAGCTTGGTGTCAGTTGATCTTCCAATCGACAATTTATTGACAATTTACATAGGTAATATTGTTAATAGTTGTTCCGCCTACCACAGCAAAACTACGGTATTTTTTTAGATCAGGTTCAAAGTATTTCTTACTGTATATACGAATATTATTAACAGAAGGAATGCTGTATAAATTACTTAACCATACGTATTTAGTCATTTACCTGCCCTAGGTTTTGGGGCATAGTACACACCAATAATGTAAGCGTTGTTAAGCTTGCTTGCACTTCGGCTTTTCACACCCACACACTTCAATTTGTGGCCACACTTGTCTTCGCGGCACATCCGCTGCATGGCTTATACTTCAGAGCAGCCTCTCTCTTCAGGATAAATGGCCATCTACGTTGTAAATTACGACGCCTTCGAGATGTCAAGTGAAAAAATCATACTGTTTAATACCACCTAGGGTAGTACCACTGGCGGTGAAAGCATAGAAGGCAATATGACCAAAAGAAAACTGATACCCAGGTGAAAACTGAAACGTTGTTACACTTTGCCAGCATTTAATAATTGCGATTGGTGTAATTTAAAAATAATATATTCAAGCTACAATGGGTGAAGGATGTTTGAGAACCTGTCGCCTGTTTAGTTTAACTTGAGTAAATTTATTGTTCATGAATTGCAACTCTGGGTTACAACAATAACATATAAACAGGTTAATTCGTTGATTTAGGGTTTACTGGCCCTGTTTTTAACTCAGAGCAACTTTAGATTGCTTCACACACCTTGGTTGCACTAAATTAAGTATACGTAATGTACGACGTGCGCAACAAGTAATAAAGCAAAAATATTTGTGTTGGATTTAACGAATGGTCGAATATATTGTTAGATAGAAAGAGAAGGATCGAGTCAAGACTTCATCTGTAAACTTGTTTACAATCGAGTACAAACCCCAGAGCGTTTGATGTACCAGCGCAGTATACATCTGATATACGGTTGGTTGTCCTTATACAGCTATTACTCTGTTGTCGAGCTCGGTGGCTTGGTGCATTCGTATGCGCCTTGCGACTGGAGGAGACACGTAGGTGTACG
>MNPL01004417.1:0-12824 GCA_002081605.1 Tropilaelaps mercedesae
ATATATATATATATATATATATATATATATATGTGTATATATATAAACATAAGCGGTACCATGGACATTTTGGCTTCTGGTCAGCCCTGAAAATATTTTTTACATGTCTAGTAGGTAAAAACGATGAGCCATTCACTAAACGACTAGCCATTCAAATATAACATCGTTTCTATTATTTCTATCGCAACATCTTAATTTTTAGGCAATGAGACAATTCCTTCTAGTCCTGCCTTCGCGTTTCGTAGTTCTTAAGCTAACATCGCGTCATCCCATTCTTTTTAGATTGACGCCCCGTCGTTCCGACTGGTTGAACTCTTTAAGCCGAGAACAAGGTGGTTGGATTGTCTAGCTCGCGCTACCATAAATCGAGTGTAGTAAAACAGGGAAAGACTGCATAAGCCATCTCTTATTACCCTCATTGTTAGGAAACTCCCACCGGGCAAACCACCATTCCGAATTACAACAAAAGCTCAACTACCAGGTTGCCAGGTATTCAAGCCCAGCACACCACTGGGCACATATTCGTTACCCTAAATAGCAATACCCTTCTACGCTTATGTACTGGAAAAAAACTGGAGTAACTCGTGTGGTAAATAGCATATTCACTAGTCAGGGACGGCTTCCACCGTCACGTATAAGCTGAAGCTGTTGTTAATCCTACCCTGTCGAAGCAAAAATCTCGATAGTTAGGACGCTGCATGCTACTTGCACTCTTGTTGTACGGGTAACGACGTAGACTCGTTAGCCGACATTAACGGGCATGATTCCAAAAGCTCGGCATGCAATATTGGAGCACAAAACCTTTTTAGCCTGGGATCATGGCATAACGCGTTTAGGTATAGCCCCAATGAGGCGCGGAAATGGAGCTTTGACGGCGACTTTTCCACGCTGAAGAGGTGGCGTGGATAATTTGCTATTCATGAAACACGTGATCGGCCTGCTTAATGTCGTCCCTGACCGACAGCTTAGCAGGGGTCAACGACACGTATAAATCCTCCTAGATGGTCAATCTCCTGTTTGCTTTTTTTCAAGAATGAATTTTTCTCTTTTCAACACGTTTTTGTCCAGAATCACTTTTCAGGTGGAATGCTAAGGCAAGGTGTGCAAAAATGGACAGACTCCGATGTACTTAAGCCAGACCCACTTTTAGCAACCCAAAAGTGGCATGTCAAATACCGTTTGGCAGGCGTACTTCTCCAATAAGCAACACCAATAGAGTGATGCTCACGTGTACGTTTAGAAGCTACTATGTATATTCGGTTCAAAGAAAAAAGGCGCTAATCATCGACAACTGATATGTAATAATGTACAAAACCGTAAACGAGCAGGTGACGTGGAAGATACAATGAGCGTGTATCTGCACGCACCGACCTTTTAAGCTAGTGTACCGGAAACGCTACAGAGATGATCATGTTCATTTGAGTAAACTAGCATAGCAATATTCAATCCTATTAACGGTCAATGAATTACTGGCAACTTGGTTTGCTTGGTTGCTGACTAAATCAGTAAGTCATGGTACGGACGCTGAGGCTAGGAGGGTATTGGCTAAAAAATTCAGTGGTGCGCAATAGGTTGTCTATTAGGCGTTTTGGCTCATACAACTAGATTGAATTATGTTAGTCGTGTGTTTGCCATTGGACAATGACAAATAAGTGTTGTGAATACTTCGAGCGTCGTCAACGCGACTGCTTAGCAGTGTAACATCTGCAGCATATTGCGACCGCAGTCCGAGCTACGGGTGGAACCGTGATCAGGCAGCAACCAATATCTCTCGTAGATCGCAGAACGTATCTGCGAAAGTTGCGCGCGCCAGGTTGTTTCGGGTGTAATGGGTCGAGTTCGCGCAGTTTCCTTTTGCGTTAAAATTGCACCAGCCTGTCATTGAGTGGGTTCTGAATGTCAGTGGCGCAGGCTGTCTAGTGTGTCTAAGCGGTACTGTTCGCGCTAATGGTGTGGGAGTCACAGAGTCAGAGTTGAGCTAGAATGAGCTGCCCGTCTGGTTCCCGCAGAAAGGATCTTCGGAAGTCGAACGTCAAAGATTTCGAACTCGAGCTGTCACAAAACGCATCCGAGAATGACCTGCCTGCGTGCTTGACGTTGTCGTTTGACTTTGATTTAACGGACCAATGTCAGCTTTGACTACTTGCGGGATCGAAACTCGGTAGCTGGAAGGCCAATACATGCTGTCGTAAGAGCAGCCTTACGCGTATTGGTCATTGGTGAAATGGAAAGTCTCCGGTGGATTTTAGGCATGGGAAGTACGGGTTAGCCACTTTCAACTCGGCCGCACTCTTCAGCTGTACTGCGCCTGGTCAAATTCGATCCAGTACGTGAGTAATCACTATTTTGGAATTTCGAGGAGGTACATGACAACAGTTCACTTGCGGTGATGTTGCGTCCACTCGAGAACTTACGAGTGCCAAGGCGTCGGGCCTGGGGCAGTCAACCGTATGAGTCGCAGACTTCATCCCGTTTTCGATGAAGACAGCATTTTGTTCGATGTTAGCTAGCACCCTTAACATGAAGCGGAACAGCCTCGGAAATATTCGGATTATCTCAAGCATGCCTGCTCCAGCGGACAGGGACGCCGATGGATTAGACGAGGTCGTTTGCCCGGGCTCTGCACACCGAACTCAAGAGGATCCTCTTACATTGTATTGCCTGTAGATAAGTGAGTACACACGAAACAGAATCTATAGCTCACAGCCATGCTTCTTAAAACCGTTCTTCTTCCCGAGCGCTATCTCAAACTCTTGTTAACCGTCGCCGTTCTTGCCGGGTTCTGTGTGTGTGCCTTTACCTGTAACTGTATTATCTGCTCGCAAAGCGTTCTTTAATGCTTGGAGACTTAACCTGTATTTGTTTAGGGTCAAAAACGATTAAAAGATCAAGCAAGATGCTGTATCTTGTTCCGTTCCGGAGTAGAGCCGAAATTGGGCCGCTCAACCACAAAGGCCGCCTGGCCTGCGGAACGCGCCACTACCCGCGGGATCTCATGACCTGTCTATATTTTTGTGTCATAAAAATTGCCTTAACAAAGTGTCTGTCATGCTTTATCGGCCTCTAAATAACAACCCGCGCACCTGATCTGCATGTAGTCTGTCTACTGAGTCAGTATGTATATATTATATATGAGTACGTATCGGTTAGGACCATCTCTCAAGCAGTAAATACTAACCAGCGAACGCCTGAATGCCATAATTGGACTCTTCATAGACGATTGAAACGTATGTCCAACGTAGCAGCTTCACTATCTCCACCATGGCAGCAGCCTGGTCCCGATCCGATGGGACTGTTCGCAGGAAATACTCGAACCGCTGCTTGTTTGACAGTTCAGGACTTGTTGAGAAAAACGAAATCTGCGGGATCCGAAACAGCCGCAGTAGATTGGCCACCTGGAAGGCACATGAGCACAAGACACATCAGGTTAACCATTCGACAAACACGATAGGATCTGTAGTTCCGAAATCCGTGCAATTACCTGTCCAGTACACCAGCGACTTCCGGTATAGGCACTACTATGTGCTTGTGGACCTCTCAGTTGAGTTGACAACAGTTGCATTCGGGTACGCATGCTTCTGATGCTGACTTCTATCGACGTGTTTATCATGTAATGTAACAGCTTTGCACGTTCGCAGCTAGTTCCCTCACGGAAAGGTTTCGTCACAATGCTATAACAATGACGCCAAAAAAACTATGCAGTAGTTTACCTCCATTTGATGAAAGGAAAAATGAAGATGAAAATCTGTGATATCGAAACACATTCATTGGTAGAGCTTTGTTCCGTGGATTTTCGGAGCGCATTCTGCGGCGATACGAACAAGCATTGCATCAATCGGACCTAGAGGAAGTTCACCCTATAGCCGACGCCAAGCCTACCCGCATACAATGACGCGTATTGTGTATTCTTTGGCAAAATTATGCGATTGCCACTAACCATTTGTCAATTGGCCACTACGATAACTTTATGCGCCTCCTTCCTCCTGTATTATCTACGCATAATCACATGTTAATGATTGCCAGAGAAGCATGGTATCGGTCAGCTTATGAATCGTTCTTTGGTATAATGCGGGCCGTTAGGGGGTTTCGATTAAAGCACGGGAGCAAGGCAGAATTTCTCGCTCGGAGACTATGCACAAAAAATACCCAGTACACAAGCTTATCATAATGGATTAACAAACAATGTAATTATGAGCCAAAGGGTAGTAAAAGGAGCGTAGTTTCTACAGATGAAGCAATAGGGAAGACCGAGAATGTGGCGAGAGGCGAGCGTCTATAGTCAAGAAATATGAACATGTAGAGGCGTGTGCAAACCCAAATAATGAGCAAATAACGTGGAACAAACGACTAGATTTGTCTTGCTCATGGCGACTTTTTGACGGGAGGTGACTATGCGCGGTAGGAACAAGACAACGAACGGCAACTCGGTTTAGCTGCACAAAAGCAAGAGCGAAATTAAAATCCCTTTATAGTCTGAACGGGGACGAAGAGGGATGTTTGCGGATATGCATTTGAGTTTCCATCAATGCGCAGGAACGTGAGCATCCCGGTAAGTGTTGAATAAATAGAGCACACGTTTCCACAACGTAGTAGTATCAGCAAAAAAATAATTGACCAGTGCTTTGAGATGCTTTCCTCATGTGGACAGGTAATGGTTGACCTTGACAGAATAACGACCTTCACTCAGATCGAGGTCTTTATCCGTGGGATGAGTGCCCCGAAACAACTTATTTATTTGGAACCATACCCCTCCTGCTACAAAAAGCAGTATGGGAAAAGTCTCCCATGCTCCTACATCTAGCTCGTGTTTTCGGCAGACCGTTATCGAATAATCTTTAATGGCTCCCGTTATGCAGTATAACTTACGCTATTCCTTCCTTTAGCCTCAACCCTAAGAACGATGGACTGGATAAGGCACTCCATATAAGAACGTAGCTAACTTCAGCTTAAATTACAAGGAGATTTGAACGCATATATGATACAATGCTCGATGCAATTTTCATCAGAGTAACAATAGCCCGGCATATATTCCGGATAGATTAGCACTAATATAAAGAACCGAAGCAGGTCGGGGGTCATCACAAGCTCTCAAAATTTAATTGGACAAGATGCCGCTAAGGGAGAAAACCTTATCACTGCTACTTTCAGTAAATTACGACAAATTTAGTTAGTAACGCTTGAAGCCGGGAAACGCTGACTAGATAAAGCTGCCTTCAGCCACCCGACCATCGTTAACGCAAAAAATTTAGCGGTAGTAGGGTAATACCTGTTACGAAAAGACTCACTAAAAACGTGTTGACCGTTGTAATTACTTGTTATTTACATGATAAAAATATGCAGTGCCAAACACATGAGGATGGGGTACGAACGCCAGCCTTTTTTGTCTGACACCCATCCCTGCCAGACGAACGCTTTCCGATAATGTCGGCAAGACCAAATAGAGTCTTTTTAATCTCGGTACTATCCAAGCAATTTTTTGGCCAATAGTTGACCTTGATAAAGCAATCAAGCGCTTGTTCTGGCAGAATTTTCAAAAAACACCATGCTGCCTGACCCTGCGAGTGCTTCAACGGTACCAGACTTTGCAGGAAGCGAGGGTCTTCTGAGCCTACAAGCTAAGAAAAGTTGGATGAGGTTATCTGATTGGGTTCCCCATTCGCCATGGAGATGGCTTGTTTACCCATAGGGGAACGTGCGGATCCCTGCATCTGAGCCGAACATCGTCTCTCGTTGAGGAGGTAGGCGAATTTCTTTTTACCTATCTCCGTCTTCTCAATCTACTTCTCGCCTGGAACTAGCCTTTGCCGCTTAGCGCACCTAGAGGTTGCCTTTGAATATTAGAAATGACTGGCAAATTGATGCGCAAACTAGGAGTGTACAATCGATCTCAAGGCGATAACCTTCGTCGGATCTAGGTGAGCTAGCCCTGCCAAGCGCAGGGAGACTGGCCGAAAACATCCGAGTTTTCCCAGCTTTTTCCGTTTCAGATTTTGTTTGTTGTCGGCAACGGCGTCGCCGTCCATCTTTCGCAGTAAAGGCTTTTAAGCTGTGCTCGAAGGACCCTTCGGATGATCGGTCCAGACATCCTTTAGAGTGAAGATAATCGGGATATTTTTTTCCACAACATAGACGGCGCTGGCAGCATAATTTTCACTATTTTTCACAATTACGACTGAACTGAAACTTCTTTCCCCTAAAAACCAACACCCGTAACACAATCTAACGACACATCGTTCGAACGAGCCACGAACCTTGTACCATGAACCTGAGTGAATATGTGAGGGCTATTAGACTATAATTAATTAACACTTATCATCAGATAATAAGTGCTAGTAGATTATAATTAAGCCAGTTACGTTAGTTCCCAAGTTACTTTCTTTATGACGTTTCAGACCCGCGTTGTCTAAGCAGATGAAGCTGTACTTGTCGTTTTCATTAGATTTCTCGCAGCTCATGGCCGGTGATTTTCGAAATCGTGCCGCGTGTAGCCCAGGGATCAATGCCTGCGAACTATTTTTGTTCTTCCCACTAACTTGTCGTTAGCCCGAAATTTCGTGTAAGCAATTAGGCCAAGTTTCGTTACGCTCAAACCGGTCAATCAATCTGGCCCGTGCTCAGAGTATACAATATTGATATGTCGCCATTGGGACCGCCGGTCTTGTTGATTGAGAACTAGACGGCATTAACGATTTGAACTAATCGAAGCAACCTTCTGCTAAAAAAAAGAGATTTCTAAATTACACAAAGTATGTTTTGCCCTACGCATTTACGCAGTGGTAATGAGATAGATATTTACAAATAATGGATAACAGGAATCAGGATAGCCGCAACGGTACTACCCGTACAAGCGTTGAGGTTCGGTCACCGGCAAAAAGTTTCCTGAATTTGCTACAGTTCCTTTTCAGGAAAACGTGTAACACCCATGACGTACACGATTTCTCAAATTAGTCCGGGCAAGATTTGCACATTCAATATTAACTGGTAAATCCACATTATACCTAGAGAAATTATCCCAAAGCTACAATCGAGGGCATAGCAATCTAGCCAACAGTTTAGTTGTCAACATAGTACATAATTAGATATGATGATTTTTATTATTATTTTCATTATTAGTACGTTAGTATAGATATAATTATAATACAAGATCATATCGCCATTCTATTCAATTCAAGAAGAAATTCTATTCAAGAAGAAATGCGGAGACTAGTGAGATTTAGTTCTATGGGTACGTTAGACGCTGAGGAAAAATTAAAGCAAGCAC
This sequence comes from Tropilaelaps mercedesae, assembly GCA_002081605.1. Lineage (NCBI taxonomy): Eukaryota > Metazoa > Arthropoda > Arachnida > Mesostigmata > Laelapidae > Tropilaelaps > Tropilaelaps mercedesae. The sequence goes on from MNPL01004417.1 coordinate 7,262, forward strand.
AGAAGGTATGTAGCGCACTGTAGCTTAACGTAAGCGACTTAAGACGATGTCGCGCTCTCGAATTCCGAAATAATCCCAAAACCGACAAGACTACCACAAGAACAGCTTCCGCCGAGTGCTGAGTGAAGTATGGACCCATTTTGGATGAAAGTCTTTCGAGGCGGATTTTTTAACCGCATTTAAGATAAAATTTGACACCGGCCAGGGTGACACTCATCTTTCTTCAATGGGTATTATTTTCTCTACAAAGGGCTGAAGCATGGCCCGCTTGAAGTGACTATCTAGAAGAATAGGGTTTTAGATACGTTGACAGCATAGACCGGCAGGCTTTCACAACGAACAGAGTGAGCGGAAATGTGTTGAATATGATGGGTGAGCCTCCTCATTGTTCCGAATGCGGGAAGACTGCAAGCTTGAAAAATTTTCGTAGCGACGCGTCTGGCGCTGTTTATTAGCTCTGACGCTGTTTAATGGCGTAGATGTCGAGTGTGGGAATTGTTCTCAGTAATTGTGCATCCCTGTAACTGAATTTCAGGTGGAAAATACATAAACCTGGGAAGCGGGAGAACATACCGAAGTAAAGCTACTGTAAAAAAAAGGGTCAAAAACAGAAAAAAAATTAAATACCCGATCGAAATGCTCACCAAGACTGCGCATCAGCGGCTTGTTAAGCCGAGTTAAAGCTGTATCTTGTTTCTAGGTTAGACCATGACCCCTGATCCTTTACCGATGCCTTCTGTCACAATCAGTTAAATCACTATTATTAGCATTGCGGTTGATAGCCATCACGTTGAGATCTATCTGTCGACGGAGTCGGACACATCGCTGAAATACATTCGTCTGAATGCTCTAACGGTGGCTTGACTACCCCTCGCCTTCCCCTCTGGAGCTCACACTTAAATTAAGACTCGCCAACCTTGTGGCGTAGATCTCCGCCAGGGTCCTACAAAATATTCGTGAATATCGCTATGCTCGACGTGTGAGGCCCTATTTCGTTTTCATGATCTGGATCCAGGGCTGAGATATAAAGCTGAAGTGATGCTATTACGAGGATCAAGTCTAATCAGATATCTATCATCAGCAGTGTCTGATGTTCACAAAGTCATCTATATGTCTGTATGTGCGGGTATAGCTGGACCACAGATCAGCACACAGAGATTATGCATATCCCTCTGACATGGTCATGCCCGACATGACGACGCTACCAAGCACGTGTATCGTTGTAAGCCTGTTCAGGTTCTGTGAGTAGATGTCCTGGTATAGGATCATCCCCAGGGGGTGCAGGATCAGGCATAGTCGGAAAAAGCTGTACAGCATGAATGAGTTAACGGGCTAACAACGGAGTCTGGTCAACTCGAATACCCTTTTGGCTTTTGCTCCTGTTGCACTGAATGGTTTAGTGACGGCAGCGTTGTCAATGTGTCTAAAACGACGGCGTCAATCTAGCGTCATGTCTGCGTCATGCATACTCCACATTAAGTACAAATATGCAATTGTATCAACAGCTGTTCTGCTGCTGCCGATTTCAATGGCAAAACGCTTAACCCACCAATGGTGAAAAGCGGAGATGTGATCTAGATAATATATGTTGACATTTGTTCACCACACTTGACCGGAGGACTGGGCAAATATTGTTGGCATTCATCAGGACGGGCGGTGTCGGGTGTGCGGTCAGTGAGACTGAGTAACCTGCCAAATGGGACAAGGCTGTTGGGCATTGTGAAGACCCACGCCACGTCGGCCTGTTGGCACTTATGGCCATAAAGATCCTAGCAGGGTCGTCTGTAAAACTGCTGAATTGAGCGCGCAGTGCTTTTTGTCATCTCATTGAATGACTCAGTTCATCGGTAGAACGCGCAGAACGTTCTGCAGAATTTCACCATTATGAGTGCTACTGACAGCCGTTTTAACAAAAAAATCAAGATACAAAAATTTTCGTATAATATTCCGTTAACGGCAGGCCAGGGTGGGACAAAATATGGCACTCGGCCTAAGCCTGCACTGCGTAGCCTATAGCCCGACCCTAGGAGCGTATCCTTCTATGTAAGCTCATTCTAATGATGCTTAAAAAACATAATTAATTAGAACATTTCCTCCCCTTGCTTCTAGGGGTTATCCCGTGTGCGTTTCTGGCCTACGACAGGTCAAAAGCCTGCATTCTAAACTCACTGTATACAGTCCAACGTTTACGCTTGATATACAATTCTGATGGGGGATCCTTACACGTGGCGTGTATGCGACACATAAGTGGTTTCACCGCGATATATTCGCGCCGACCGGTCGGCGCTAGAGTCCCTGTGTGTCCCCTTCTACGTCCCCAAGTTCACAAGTGTGACTTGCGCTTGCTGAAGAGGATTACGCTGATCCCATCTGGCCGCAGTCCGCGTCGACGTCCTAGTGCTGAGCCTCGCGGTCCTCCACGCTCCACTTCGCTTTTTCCGACTCGCCTTCTGGCAATACTGCGAAACCACACCAGTCTGAGGGTCGTGCTTAATTGCACTTTCGAGCACGACCTTCTAGTGAAGATTGATTTTTCCTATTGACCGGTTTGACAGCTGACAGTGATGGCAAGGCAACAAGGACACACGCAGCCGCGCTGGCACCCGAGTGGTTTCCAGCCAAACTGACAGCGCCACCAAAGTCTTCTGCTATTGTGGAATTTCCTGACGTTTTGTACATCGACTGTTGCTCGGTCTGAGTGGCGCAGGACAGCTAGGCTCGTTTCTCTGATGACTACTCGACGTTGGAAGCAGTTGAAGCAGCTTGTCCATGAACAACGCAAGAGACATGGTAAACGAGAAAGGTACCAGTACGTTGGGCGTGCTGCGTTGTTGAGCGCTTGGGTTCAGTGGCACCCCCGCGAAAGCGTCTTTGGAGAGTTTGGATCCCCACGAACTGATGGGGAGAGAGGTGCAGGTTTTAAGCCATCTTGACTAGTTCTTGGCTAAAGCGAAAGCCCGCCGGATAAGCGGGGCGCGTCTCAGACATTCACCCAGGTCGGGGAGGAAGCGAGGATGCCCGCCATAAAATATCTCAATGCGTTTTAGTTTTACTTCTCAGTTAACATCTAGCCTTGTGTCGACACGATAACCTAAGGAAACATACCCTTCCAACTTTGGATGGGCGTGTAGATCCATGCACGCACGCAGACATTCCAGCATAGCTTAATAAAGGTTTCGTTGTTGTAAATGTTAACGTTCACATGAATAAGTAAACACACATCGGTCTCCGGATTCGTAACCCTTGGATACGCGTGCAAGTCATCTGTGGGCAGACATATCCATTAACAGATTGCCCTAAAACGTACCAGCTATGAACGCCAATCTCCGGTGAAGGCATATTTTTTGACAGCGGTCGTTGTCCTATGGACTTACAAAAACGTAGAATTTGACATCGATTATAGAGTCAATATGGGGTAACCATGAGGTCAATAGAAGGCCAATAGACGTGATGAAGCCAACTAAAATTCGATAATGAAATTTAAAAAGTTCATCTTTAACATGATGGACGGCTGCATATTTTACACAGTCGATGCGCTCTTAATGACCATGCCTATCCTGGTTTCTGTACACATCTCGTGGACGACAATTAATTAGTACCACCCATCAAAGGAATACGTGTGTGATTTCACAAGCATGGGTGGGAGTGGATACAGCGGTTGAATATGAGCTAGGGGTGTCTCATTGTTGGCAGCTAAAGGCCACGCAGAGAGCCAGAGATCGCAGTCGATTAATACACGTTGACACCCATATCACGGGGCGCAACTACAACATATCTATATTAATCGTCCACTTGACATCTAGCGAACTACATTATCGCAATTTCGCTTCCGGCTTGTTCAACCTCGTTTTGGTGAGGCTACTGACGAAACATGCGCTGGCTCCAGATTTGACGTACGTTTCAAGTTTATGAAATACGAAGACTAGCGCACTTGAGGCGCTTCAGATCGCTAGAGCCGAAATGGGCGTTCGAAACTCCTCTCTTGGGAAAATTGGGCGTTAATAGCTAAAGGAGGGTTACCCTGTGTGTTGGGATACGTCTGAAGGTATATATACAGCGTATAACATCTATATTGCCATGCCGCTAAGTTGTAGGCCGGATTCGTCTGATTCGGGTATTAGCGCATATTCGAATGGCCTAACCATTCGCCCATATGTAATCGCCGCAGGAACAAGGCACGGAGCTGATAACGACAAAATGGTAGAAACACGTAGATAACTAACGGCACTTGGTTAGGGAGCAACTGGCCTATAACAGCTAGCGACTCAGGCGCGCTCGTGGTCCATAACAGCGTCGTAACTCAGAATTTCGGATGTGTGCCACCGAAAGAACTAACAAGCGAGAAGGTTATAGGCAGAATACGCTTCTAATTGAAAACATCCTGAAGTTTGCTCACTGGCTAATTGTAAGAGGAACTCAACAGTCAATTGGCTACACATGAACCCTAATTGGAAAACTTGTTTGTGCGAATGCCTTCCACGAGATATCCCGCAATTTAATAAGTTTCGCGTGTTACAGATAGAAACTATGAGTTCTACTATGTTAAACGTATGTGGTGGTGCTAAATGTTCCCTATAACAGGTACATTAGTGTTATTATAACGTCAATAATAGCACCGTTGTTTAAAAGTCAGTGGGATTGTGAAAATTCTATCAAAAGATCGTGAAACCTGACATACGTTATCTACATTAACATGGACACGAAGTGCGTTCGTCATTTTGAGAACATGAGATCAAGCAAACGTCAGTTTTGGCAAATTTCTTCAACTTGAAAAAGCTAGGTCGCAGATATATGTCTTGATGTGCTAAACTTTGACTCTGCCTTTTTACCTGCGGAAGTTCAATTAAGTTGCAGAAAAATGTAAATCAAGCTTTGGCGTCGATGCGAGTGTGAATTTTTAGAAGTAGGCAAGGTGGGACGTTGCTTATTTCAGTACAGGTATGAACATAGACGATCGATGAGGTACCCTTCCAATGAAGGCATACGTGAAAGGAAGAAGGCTATACAGGTTCGAAGCTTGAATAGGAATGCGTATCCAACAGTCTGTTGTTCCAAATTCGAGAGTGCCAAACCGTATCATGGCGACTCGTGTAACAAATGGAGCATCCGAGGATTCTTTTTAAGGAAATAACGCACTGCCTTCACAGTGTGTGCATGATGCACAAGCGTGAATTTGCATGTGTCTCGTTTGAGTTATAGGTGTCAATAGAAAATGGTGATAAGTAGTGTCCCTTTAAAATAGATAAAAGCAGCTGAAGTTTCGTAAATTTTGCTGTCATGATGGACATAGTTTCAGCAAAATGAAAGGTTAACGTTGTCAGCTCTGTGAATACGCTTTCGTCGTTATCCCGATACTCTTTGTTGTAAAGCTGTTTGGAGTCCCAGGAAGCAATTTCGGTAGACATGATTGGCCATTTGGCTGTTACAGGTATGGACAGTTTAGATTTTGACATTATCTCAGCCAAACCAAATCTATACGTGTTCTTTGAACATTCTGGTTTGGCCTAAATATGTGTATATAATTATATACATATATATATATATATATATATATATATATATG
>MNPL01004419.1:0-26340 GCA_002081605.1 Tropilaelaps mercedesae
TATATATATATATATATATATATATATGTACATATATATATTCCCTATTGAAGAAGCGGTATTCACACAGTCTGCCTAAAGCAAACAACTCGACTTTTAAACTTTGGAGCATTCTAACCTTTGTTTTAATTATTTGGTCTTTAATTACTTTGCTTATTGCTTTGTTTTTAATTAAAGGGTCTTAAGAACCTAAGTTTATTTATAGTCTCGTTTTAATGACATTGGAACCGTGAGCATAAAGACTTTCTTTGTAGGATACCAAATATATGTTGCCAGGTACTCATAATTGGTAGTTACTTTTTCACTCTTTCATAATTGCAAAGACGACATTATATAGTGGTTGGGACATAATTGGTGTCACAACTTAAAATTTTTACTGGTTTTCACGTGAGTAGTGACTGGTTTAAAGAGTTCGTGGCCAGCTTTAATCTCAGTGGAGGCATAAATAAATGAAATGATCACATCAGGTCACCAAAAATCCTTTAATCAAACCGTTACGTATGGTGTATTTAGGAATTGTTCGTTAACCATTTATTTTTGCATACAAATGTAACAGCAAATGCATCGTTTTTAATGAATTATGTAAACAACCCAGTTGTGTGGGTGTTGGTTCAAGACTAACCCTGATTGAATGTTTTATACACACTTGTTTTCATGTTTTTTAAAATTGACGTTATAAATAAAAATAGAAATGATTAGAATTGGCCCAGGTCCTGGCTATCCGCCGAATGTGTATTTTGTGTTTTCCTCGAATCGAAGATAAAAAATATTAAAATGTTTTGCATGCATTTTGACAGAGTATCGGTGAAGTCCGATTTCTTATACTTCTGGGTATCGGAGTACAGATACTATTTTTCGCTTCTTTTATATACGGCGTCCGAATATCGTTCGGTACGATAAGACTTGTGATTTTAAATAAAAACTATACAATTTATGCAAAATATGACAATTTAAAGCTGTTTTTACATTCTTTTAGCTATTTTCGTTCAATGAGATTTCGAGCGTTTCAGAGAGCCATTGTTATCCTTTTAACCTTTAAAACTCTTTTAACCATTTAACCTTTGAAAATAATAACACTGTGTGAATTAAATGCACTTATTGTCTTGTATAGTCATACTTTGAAGAAAACGGTATCATTACTTCGTTTTCTTTGCAGAGATGTCGATGAGGCGATAGTCGACTTTGCAAGCGACCATTGCAGTTATTTTCTGCGGTAGAATAGCTGAAGTGCTATTCAAAAGAGTAGAAATTGTGTTTTTTTATTGTTGAAGCGGCCAGTGTTTCTCACATTTCTAGGTGATGTAAAAAGTGAAGTTCCGAGCATTTTATTATGCATACATTGTACGATGTTAATCGGCAATTCCCTCTGAATTTCATAGCTTTAGTTTTCGGAAGCTTTCCTGTTACGCAAAATCAGAGGATGTGGCGTGATCTTTACCATATATTTATGAAGGTTGATGTAAACGCCTTATCGCGCGAGGATACCGGCAGTTTAGCTGATACGTTTGTGCCGACAGTGTGAAGTCACTAAAATCCCTTAGTTCGCAGTTAGCTTCGCATTTTACTTGAGAGGTCATCCGATGCAGACAGGAGGAGCTTGTGATTTCGCCTCAATCCAGCTATTTCACTAAGAGACAGAAACTCCTATGCTCTGCTGTCGATCATCTTTGTTGGCTATCCCTGCGACGAAATAATGGATGTGTGAGGAAACTTCCGGCGTCACCAGGGGGCTTAAAACTATTACTCTTGGTGCCGAGTCGAAGGCAGTCTTCACGTGCGTTTAAGCACAGGAAGCGAGTATAAGCTCATCATCGCCGAGAAGCTCTTCACCGGATTTTGTTAAGTCTCACTATAAGCTTTTTTGATGTCGGGTGACCTAAACGCGAACGCAATTCCGTCTGCATGACAGCCTTTCGAGAGAAGCTAACAGATTTTAGTGCTGAGCCGTCAGCGTATCTCGTTTTGAAATGATACTATTTTTTCATGTTTTTACCAATAGAGTTTCATTATTGACATTTTCGCGACATATGTTGCACTCTACAGAATAAAGGAACGTCCTCGGCAGTCACTGTAAACATTTTCCAGGAACCCCCTGGCCTCTCGCCATTGCATCTCAGGATGTCTTCTCGGAAACTGAACAGTATTAACAGATACAGACACCGCGGCCGCAAGAGATCTTTCTTCTGCGGGAAGCGAAATGCCATCCGTAAAGATCGCTTTCTCACCGGAACGCGTGGTGATACTCGATAAACCCATCCAAGCTAATAGACTATTTTCCAGGTTTGTTTGGGGCTAGTGATATATCTTAATGAGGGCTCTGTCGATTTTGGAGGCATGAAACGAGGTTATTACCGGGGAGTGACAACCTAGACACTGTGCTCTGGAAAGCCACATGTTTTCGTCAAATCAGCATCGAACCATATTTTTTAAGGCTGACCATCAGCCAACATTTTAACTTCCACGGTAGCACGTTTTGCATTACTTAGTAAAAGGAACCCCATCAATGTAAATGTGCAACGGCGGGAATCGAATCCGTGCACCTATGTCTCTTTTCCGGTCGCAAGGTGCACACAAATGCATCAAGCTCCCAAGCTCGACACCGAACACCTGAGAAACGCATGCATTAAGCCCCCAAGCTCGACACCGAACACATGAGAAACGCAATCATCCTGGGGTTTTAGTAAATGACTTTCTTCGATGAGTACCTTTGGTTTATTTCCTCACAGTAGCTCAAGGCAATCTTCATCCCGTTGCGTGTACATTTGCTGCTTCATATAATGCGATACAATGCGAAGGAAGCTGAAGTGGTGACGTTGACAAAAAGATAAGTATGACGACTTCCAGAAACGGTTTCAGATGAAACGGTCAACGTTCAAAACTATAGGAACAATCAGTTCAGGTGTAATACGGTTTCTACGAGGATATTATGCAATATTTCTAGATATTCAATGGAATGTTGGGCGAGTAATAAAAACAATTAATGCTAACAAACTCTTGAATCCATACCGTGCCAAGTCGGAAAATTCAAAATTTTACGTTATTCGTGGATAAAGGTAAGGGTACTCGGGCGGCTAACTACAGGACGATATTACGAGTTGTATACCTTTTTAGACTGAAAAGTTGTTGACTGTTGAATAATAATAATCTAATGTAATCTCTAGTAATCTATTTACGTATTTAATTTGTAATACACTTTCTTATCTTTATTGTTAGAAAAGACTTGACCGTTGTATAGAACCCATTAGTTATAATAATACTACGTATAGTACGTAACTTATCTGCTGTTAAATTATAAAATCCGACTATTTAATACGAAAAAATGGATAAATGAAGAGCTAATACAACTAGAATCGCAGTACACGGGGGAAGGGCAAGATGCAAAGTTAAAACAATTTTTAGGGCTAAATACCTGGCGAGCTCTAAGAAACAGCAAAAAGTAATTTTTTCACCAGTCAACCAGTTAGAACGACAGTAGATTATACATAGATAATAAATTTTTAATCTAAATATGGCATGTTTTGTATTTACAATGCTAATTGGCGGACGGATTGACTATTAAAAGACCAAAATTCGCAATGCAATAAAGTATCAGAGGTAACTTATCAGGGTATAAAACAAGAAAGGAACGACAGGGCTATTACCGAGATACATATACCCTGAAGGGCATATATAAGACTAAATTAGAATTATCACTTACCCTTAACTGTCTTATCTCGTTGTTTAAATAGAATACATAGCTGTAATTCTACAGTTTCAGAATTACTTAAGTCACCCAATGCCAATTTTTAACAATGGGACTTCTTTGTTAACATACAAAAAGCTTTTCATGGCTAAACTGGCTGTAGTTCTTTTTACTTGCGACTTCCATGTTTGCTTCTTTTACGCTATTCTGACTTGCACTCTTTCCAGCTCCGCATTTCGCATATGGCTCCATGTTATTTCCCTTGCCATAATTATTTTTACAATACTAAGTAGTGTGAAATATTTTTTTGGTTTTTTTCCTGTTTATTTGGCCAATGCAATTTACCACTTACCTTTACTCTTACTAACATATGTCAAACATACTGTCCACATTCCGAATTATATAACTAGCCCAACATTTACAATGAATTGAGAATTCAAAGCCTACAATAAATGCAAAAATACTACGTACATTATTAATAAAGACAGCAATTTTTGTTAGAATTATTTTGCATCGATAAAGGAAATCTGTGGGACTTTTTTGGCATATTCTTAATGCAATAGCAGGTATCTTCTTCAAGTTCGTTTTCTAAAGACCATCTCAACCTTTTAAACATTGCACAGATCGAATGGTGCAAGGAGGCTTAAGATCTCTGAAGTCCAAGTGAAAAATTGTTTTTAACGATGGTTTAGAAACAATCATATTCTCTGAATTCAGGGACTTTCCATCACATTCTAGTTTAGGGATAACGGGCCATAATGGGAAAAAGTAACTCTGAAGATCATTCGTATAATTTGTAGTTTTTCAGTAATAATAACGATGACATTGGATTAAAACGACAAGTCGGTGCGCATTTACATACAATTTTGTTCTCTTTTCTCTGTTACTATCATTATTCCATCACATAAAAGCATTATCATTGTTATTACATTCGTTGTTAGCACGATGGAATTTAACCATAACTCAACCAGACGTAGGTAAACCGCCGCAAAATGTAAGGTGTAACTTTATTCGATTGTTTTTTAGCATGTGTTTTTTTTAGCATTATGTTAAATATTTCCGTGCACTCTAGTTCAATTTTGTGATCATAACTGTTGGAATTTTACTACGCACGTTTGCTATTAAATTTTACCATATACGTCCGAAGATGTAAACCGTATTTTAGTATCTTTCTAGGCTGTATTTGTATGTTCCTCCTCCAGTCATATTAATGATATTAATCATAAAGTCCAACTTCGCTTTGTTGCGGTTCTCGAACTTATGAAGCCTTGTTCATAAATAATCTAAACAGTTGTAAAAACGAATAGTGATTAGTCGGCGCCCCTGTTTTACTTTTGCTTTTATTGTTTTTCATGTTATTTGTCTTAGGTTACAACCTGTATCTTTGTTCCACTTATTCCAACGTCTCAGCCACGATATTCGACCTTTCTACAACTCTAAATCTTACTTACGGATGGCACTACATTTTTATTTAAGGGTCTGACCTTTGGGAGGTTTCCATAGGCTTATCTGACGTGTGCTTTTATGTTGCATTCATAGCTATGGGAACATGGGAAGTCATTCAGTCTACACAAGATCATGATGACTCAAAATTACGAACCAACGACACGTCTAATTTATTGACGCATTCAATTATTTTCCACAGATCAAAACCTATATCTGCAAAGGCCTAAAAGAGAATGTCTTTACCATCAATTGGTCATCTAAAGGCGCGTTGTATAAAGCCGTCAGCTGGGTGCAAAGTCGTCATTCATTTAGCAATCCGTCTCGGCGTTGTCCCATTCAGAATCTCCTTCATCCGACTCACTTTCTGAATCCGAGTATTCAAGTGCCACACGCCGAGCAAGAATTGATGCAACGTCGCGCGGTTGAACATTCTTCTCTGTTTCTTTAGCTTTGTTGTCCTCTACCCTTCGAAGCTTAATACCTTCCCGAATTGCGGCAAGAAGATCGCTTCGAGCATCTGTTGCGGGGGAGGCTTTTTCTTTGGGTGGCACTGGCTTTAAACGAACCTCATTTAGACTCTGTGTCAGGTTAAGAATCGGAAGTGGTGGCAAAGTACCGTTCAATGGACCGTTAGTTGTTGGCGGGGTAGAAGCTTTGACAGAATCAGCATCAATATCGGCTGTTGTTGTGCCATTAGCCAATAACAAAATTGGTGACAGTCCAGTTGCACCCGGTAGAGGGGGTGGAGGTGGTGGCATCGGCATTGGCGGGGGAGTCGGTGGAGGAGGTGGTGGTAGATCTTCAGCTTCAGGCGGAGGTGGCGGCGGAAGAGACGGTCGTCGGGTGGGCGTCGAAGGTAGAACGCTAACGCCTGAGGAAGGCGGCGCCGGTGGGGCGATAGTTGGCCGAGATGAGGAGTACCCGCCAGGGACGGCAACTATTGAAGGGGGAGGTGGAGGAGGGACTCCACTGGGCGTAGTCATAGGTTGTTGCTGCTGCTGCTGTGGATTATGCGCGGGAGTTGGATGATGGAGTGGAGAAGATGTAAGTGGAGACCGCGGAGGTGGCGGTTGTGTCGAACTTATAAGGTGCTGTTGTTGATGCAGCTGCGTCTGCTGTGAAAGTGGGAATTCATTTGGTTGAGGTGTGGAAATGGATGCCCCATGTGGAACCGTTGGAGAATTCTGGTGCTGTTGTTGCTGCTGTACCGGTGGCGGAGACGAAAAATACTGATGATGTTCCTGATGCATCGACGCTCCTGCTGATTGAGTCTGCGTCATAGGAGCTGGAGGCGGTAACGGCGTCGTTTGGCCACCACCTCCGGAGGGATTGATTACCGGAGTACCTAACAACAAATAAAAAATGTGACGACAAATAAAGAATGACAGAATATATTTGCTGTCCCTACATCGAGCTATAACAAGTTTTGTGTTGTATGAGTACAAATAGGGGAATCTGTCAAAATTAGTTGTTTCTCTACCTGTTACCATTTTCTTCTAACTTCAACAACCTCGCATAGAAATTACGGGTGTTTAAAACATTAGCAAAAATATGCACTGCGTTCAAAAGAAAATAGGCTAAGATGTCGAATTTGAATAAATAATTTGACAATACATTTAAAAATATGTTATGTCCGTTGCTTTCCAATAATATCTCATCACTGTCCAGAGTTTGGAAAAAGCACTTCACTTTGAAGGCCTAATGCTTACTGTTTTTCAATAGGTAAAAATTAAATTATTTAATAGCCATGAATGTTAGAAAAAACGTAAGACACGTTAACATGCTTTGTAAATGCATTGTCGACACTATTGTGCCACATGCATTCTTAAAAAACTGTCCAAGATATAACCAAATGATTTTGCACAACGATAGAGTATCTAGCTCTTACCATATATTTCTACCGGCGGCGGCAAATTTGTGGGGAATTGTGGAGCTTCATGGGTATGATGGCCCATGTGTCCAATACCAGTACCAGTGCTACCTAGGGTTCCACCCGAGACTGGTGCCCCCTGATGAAGATGAATCTCATTCTGAGCTGCTTTAGCTCGCATTTTTTCCTGCGTGCTAGACGGCTGCCGAACCTGCTATAGAAGATTAAAATTTGTATCCAAAAAAGCATACATCTCAGTTTAAGTAGAATCTCAAACGGGGTTCTTTCAAGTACATAAAAATCACACTTATTTGAAAATATATAGTTTAGCATATAAGATCCCCCCTTTTACAGTTATATATACTTCCTATTCTATGCTCGCATGCTAGGTAAGAAGTTTACCTTCTTGGAATCCTTCTTGCGTCCGTCCCGATCCTGGGATGTGTTCAATTTCCTTCCTACTCGGTCCTGTTTAATTTTCTGAGTGTCACGAAGCATCTCCTGCCGCCAAAGCTCGAAGAAGTATGTTGGATCAGTGTAGAACTTAAGACCATCTTTTCCATCGTCGCGGTAACAGTTAAGGTTCCCAAGAGGTGGTGGTGGATCGCATGCCGCGTACATCTCCTTCATAGCAGCAGGCATCGACTCCCGGCAAACAACCTGCGTACACATGGAATTCATCAAAAACACAATCCTCTTTTTTTATAGATACAAATGCAAATCGCATATCATTTCAAATGCTCTGTTTAAACAAAACAAGCGTCTGCCTTCTTTAAGAACAAAATATTCACTGTGTGCATCTGCCAGTTGATTCTGCATAACCACTTGTCCTCAAGAAATAAGAACCATTGGGATTACTAATATTAATATTATTACTTATTTTCCTTCTTAACATAAATGATTAAGGCGTCCACTCTTTCATTTTTAATTGAATAATATAAATAAATCACCCTATTACTATGTGACGCGTACACTTCAAGATTTATGCTGTTTAGATTGAAAACTTCATAACGTTAACAGTACAATAATGTTTGATGCAATATAAAAGTAAAAAGACGTGCGTTAAAAAGAATGTGCGTCAAATTAGCTTTGAGAGAAATGAAATACATTACATTTCTGGTAAAAGCAGTAAAATATTCCTTGTTATTAATTTCATGCATAAATGGTAACATATTACTAGTTTGTCAGAGTATGATCGTATCGACAGTGAAGTATGTATACTTTTTACGTTGATATTAAAAATATAAAAAATGATTACTAGTTACCAAAGTACGACTCTATATTCAATATTAGCTTTGTTACGTATACTGGTTATATGAGAAATATTTACAGCATGTTTCAATGGGTACAACGAATGTAGAAATAAGGCGAGTCTGAATAACGGGACCCTAATAGCATTAAAGAAATCTACTTTTACATGACATATTTCTACTACGAAGAGAGCTTTTTATCTGTTTGTTCGTGCTTTTACTAGACGTTATGAGTTACTCAATGAAGGACATTTAGGCACGTCAACGTCAATAAAATAAAACTTTTCGTTTTTGCTATAGGTTAGCCAATTGTGAAGAACTTTTACAATTTGCATCGTGCTCCTATAATTAAACCGTGTTGTCGATTATTAAATGCACCCACTGTGAATTACGTGTATGGCCAGCTAAAATGTCTACACGCTTGATTAAAAATTGTGCTACAGCTCTATAGTTGTTACCTTTCGGCCGAACGCCTGTGTGTAAATAGATTAAAGATCTAACCTTAGGTTATCGAAAAACTATGGGAATTTTTCCACCTCGAGAGGTTGTTCTTTACTATCTGTTCATTACGTTCTCTTAGACCATCATTATTAGTTCTAATTGATACTCATTACTAATGACTGTCTGTTCGAGGCGCTTTCTGTGTTCCGGGTAGTCAACAGGAAAAGCTATCATTTCACTGCACGCTCGATTCACTTTTAAACGTGTACACACCAATCAGGCTTCTAAGCCATAAACAGGACGTGGAATGATGGAAAGCATAATGGTAATCAAAGAAAGGTAACAGCCACACAGCTAGCGACCACTGACTAAGCACTGACTGTGCCATACTAGTAGCTATTCTACATAATCGAAAAGTTTTAGAAGAAGTGCGGCAAACGACTCGAATGGTCTCACCTACATTGGTGGGCCGTTTACCATTGCTTATGGAGTACAGGTAAACGTCAATTTTAATTCCGACATTTATCAAGAAAACTCCCTGAACCGATCAACGTGTCAAGTTGAGCGGCAATCGCTTCGAAAAGGAATCTCTGCATTCATAACTTTATTCCAAACGATGATGGGAAATAATGTGCACGGCAGATATATAAAAACATTTAACATAAATAGATTTAATTCGCACTTCACCTGTTGATCATATTGAATCGTTGACTTAAAAGCTTTCCGTTGTGTGATATCCTGGAGAGAAACTTCCTCCACCGTAGAATCTAACTTGGTAACTCGCACTGCTAAACGGTCCACACGTTGCTGAAATAATGGCTATATATAAATATCTAACTTGACATAAAATTAAAGATTCGGTTTATTTTTTATGTCGTATTCTTAGCTTCTTTGCAAAACTTCAAAGAACCAAACGTGAAGTTCACCGACGCGCGGACACTGTGATTACGGTTCTTAAAATAAACAAGAATTAAGTACTGTGATAACAACAAACTATGTCTATTGCATATTTCCAGCATATCAACCTTATATACTTTCTGTCGAATTCAAACATGAATAGTTTGTTGCGACACTGTTAGCGTAGTATTTATTATAATTCGTGATAGGTAAGCATAAATAACGTTGTCAAAGATATCAAAAGTGTCAAAGAAAATATTTAAAGCCATGGATACTCATGAATGTATATCTATGTTTGTACAGTATCATCGTTTGAATTAACCATTTTGTTGAAAAACTCTGAAAAATTCGAATTAAACATTTTAAATAAAAGGTGCTTGCTCTAAATTAGTTCAACATTTATAAAAGATGTTGCGAACAGTATAATAAGATATCTAAACGACTAACAGCACCGTAAGCTTGACTGGTGCCACCACTGAGGTTTCAAAGACGGTAAGATGTTTGGCTTAAAAAATTACTTTCGAGTGTTGCGAGAACCACAATTGCCTTTAAAATTAAACCAAACATCTTGCAAGAAAAAGTAAAACTTCTTATGAAGATGAATTTGAAAACAGATTTCAGGAAAAACAGGAATCACCATAAAGTTGCATCCATGAAAATTTGTAATCGTAAAACCGTGAGTTCGTGAACGCTGGCAGCTAGCAAAATGTAATACCCAGATATTTGCTCTATGGGTACTCATCGATATAGTGTACATGCGAAATAACTATCGGACTTATTTAGAATCTTTTTAAAACCGTAACTGTATGAATAATTGATATATAAGGCGGATTATTCTTATAAAATACTAGATGCAAACTTCAATGGTTTACAACTAAATGATCAGGTTTTTGTTTTTACATTCGCGCTAACCTGTAACTGGTTCGTCCGACGAACGAGTCCGCTGGCTTCCTGGAACAGCGCACCAAAGAGGTCGTCTGCATGTTTGGATAAGCTTGACAACTGTCGAATTACGTTTGCTAATGATCCGTTCGTCACGCACTCGAGGTCATTAGCCACCTGCGCCAAAGGCTGACCGCGCTCGTCTGTCGGAATTGCGCCCCGACAGACATGTACTGGTGAAATAATTCTTTGTTCCAGAGGCATTCTGACTGTTTCTTAGTAATTGTTTACCGTAAACGGTTGCTGCCCAGCTCGGCCGTTTGGTGCCAGAGACACAACGATGTAGGCCTATTTCTTAAAAATAAAAACATACGTTCCGTTTCTATTATAAGTTATTTAGGTATTAAGAGAATTTAGTTATAATGCAAGTGTGCTTGGTAAAGGCATTATAAATGGGCAAAGAAATATCAGCCATATATTATTTGATGATGAGAATTTTTTATGTTTCTCGAAGGACACTCTCTAGTAATTATTTAAGAGCTCTGAGACCCCCTGTACTGAAACCGGTACGGAAATAAGTGATTCAATAATTCATGGTTTTGTTTTTGTTTAACGAGTGGCCATCTATACTGTTTATCTTAGTAGTATCAGTTTGAAGTCAATAGAAATACGGATGTACCTCGAATTAATTCTAAAACCAGATGGAGGCTAGAGGATGTGGAATTAGATAATAGACTTAGCGTGGCTTGTGCACTTATGGAGTTGATACGCGGCCTTCAAACGGATGCTAAAAAGCAAAATTTACTTTATGCAAGCCGGTAGACCTTCGTAGACTTTCGCAACTGCTGGCTTATCACAGAAAAATTAAGGTCACGGCTAGGAAACTTTTAAGGCAGGTAACTGGCGTTGTTATCTTGATAAAGTTTTGATAGAAGATATCTTGATAGCTAGATATCTTGATAGAAGAACACATACGGTAATACAAATGTTTCTGTAAAATGGTCAACAGGAAATTACATGGTGGATTTTAAATTTTCATTTTCAGAGGGTCCGGCTAAGCATGCGACATAGAACTAGATGGGTGCAATGTGCTCATAATCAGCATACAAGTCCTCGTGCAGTCTTCTCTAAAAAACAGGCAGCGTCGACAACTAGCAAGAGAAAGACTCGAAAGCAGTTTTGAAGCCCGTGTTCCACAAACCGCACAGAAAATGTTCGTTTTCGAGGATGAACGAATGATAGTCAAAAAGTTCCCGGCTAATCATCAATTAAGGTTACTGATATTTAATTAAATCTTATTTAAACACTCCGAACAAAAGCACTAACATATACCCATACGTAATCGTTTCACATTTTCACCGCAACTGCATCATCATAGTATAATGTAATAAGAACCACGCAAAACTCAGGCGTTGCTTATATCAGGCTGCATAGGGCTCAGGATGTATCTGCAGACCTCTCAATCATTAATAATTGCGCTAATAACCATTGGCTACTACCTGATTTTCTTACCTACCCTCATTTTTTGGTAATTATAAATAATTAATCTCGCTAAAAATAGTAGCCGCCATTTTTTCCAAGAACAAAGGCTCTCTACAGAATTAAATACAGTTAATTAAATTAAGAGCATCACTATAGTTTCGTGAGCCTATAGTTTCGTATGCTTTTCACCTACAGAGTAACGGTGATCAAATACCCTTTGATCACCACAAAACGTCGAAAGGCATAATAAAAGTTTATCTTATTTATATAATACCAATTTTGGAAAGAATAATAATGTGAGAACTACAAATATGAAATTAAGTTCTGAGAAACAATACAAAGTGAAGAATGTTAGGACGCCGATCTTGATATGTTTAAAATAATTTGCTACTAGTTTTCGAAAATCAATTTGATCGAAATTTCCAAAACTGTTTTTTGCGTATTGAGAATCGTTTTCAGATTTGCTTATGGTTAAGTTAGTTCTTATGCACATCTAATTAAATGCGTTTCTTGTTTAATACTCATAATTCCGACTACTCTGGAGAGTCTTTAGTCTCATAGTCTCATGGTCTATATATTATTATTGAATACAATTAAACATTTGATACGATAAGGATCCGCATGATCGAGAGATGTTTTCCACAACTGACTTCATTCTATCTCTATACAGAGATTCCCTCTCAAATGTATTCGATGTCAGAAATGCGATATTACTCACCAATAGACAGTTCCTTATAACTAGCGAATGATACCACACAGTCAATATCAGTATAAGTTATTTACTGGTTCATTTGTTTCTCGAAAAAAAGAAAAGCATTTATCAACACTGGGAAACGATTGTGAAGTGGCATGGCACAAAGGGAGCACGGGCCTAACTTTTATATTAGCGTAAAGTCTACAACTAAATATAAAAGTTGTAGCGGTAATGGTTTCCCACTACTGCAACTATCAAACTCAAATTTAATCTCTCATTTTTCCCATGGTTGTGCCTATGGAAGCACAAGTATTGTGTTGGTTGAATTGCATTTACTTTTGCTACAATAGGAAAACCAATAATCAAGCACAAGTGAGCACTTGAATATCAAATTTAAGAAAGTTAAAATGTTTATCCATGATATTACCTACGTCTAGGAAATATTTTCGGATTTACTGTCCGGATTTAAACTGCGCATTCACCAAGTCTTTCCAAACAGACGCTATGAGGACCTGCTGCAAGTGACAACTGCCACTCTCACCCTCCAGAGTGGAGTGCTGCTATTACCCTTGTACGCAGCGACAATTAGTGCAACTGCTCATACTAGGATACTAGCCACTCGGTTGCCAAGACGATTGTCGTCATCGAATTTCGCGTTTGTTTACTATAGAGAAATAAATAAGTAAACTTAGTAAATAACGGAAAAATCAACATAATTTGTCGGACATATATGACCATGACACCTCCACCCTTCCATATTGCAATACTAATAGCAAAAAGCCTAGAATCGACAATACATTACAAATTCCATTTATGCACTAAAAACAGGTTTCATATTTACTAGCGATGCACGACGCGACAATAGATAATATTGGCAATTAAGTAAACAACTAGCAAAATTTTCCAGAATAGCGAGGTTTTTAAATATTTCTATTATCTCGACCTTTGTACTTGACCGACGATGTTTTTATGCAGTGCTCATTCCCTTGTAGAGACGAAAGGAAGCGCCCCAAATGACGTACGCCACATACGCCCAATGACAATCCGAGCCGACATGCCGCCGTTTTTACCTCTCGAAAATATTTTTGATACAAAGGAATACAAATGTGTCATTGGCAAACGACTGCAGAAAGCCGCCAAAATATTTTGTCATTTTAGACAAAGTTTTCGCTTATGACTCTTGCTTTTTAAAATTCAAGGTTGGAAGAACGTAATACAGAAGAAATACAAAGTAGGGGAAGATAGCACACATCCTAAAATATGATTACTATATGAACCCTGACTTCTAGTAATAATACTGAAAAGACTGGCAACTACTTAATGGACATCGAGTGCCAATAAACGAAAGGTGAGCCGAAAAATGTCTCTTAGCGAGACGACTCAATAAACTTCATCTTTGTCGCTTGATTAATTTTGTAATTAGAACAAGATTTTTGCGTCGTCACTAGACCCGATTTATATACATGTTTTCGGCATTCGTACCCGGAGATACTCACTTCTCACTACTCATATACATTACTCATAATACGAATGAACGCTGTTTAGTTCACCTATTTTTATAAAGATTAAGTAATTATGCGTACCTTATGTCTTCCGTCCAACCCATACGACGGTTCCCATTGAAAGATTCCTGAGACTCGGCCCGGTCGAACCCAGGTGGTCGCAAGTCCACTTAACACTGCCGCAACAAGATAGTATCTACAGTCAGAGCTTAACGATCTGACGTTGTCAACACCTTCAACGCCGGCAGATCTGAGGCTTCGCATAGAGGTTAGTCTAAACGCAGTGATGGCAATATGATGTGGTCGGTGTCCACGCTCCCATAACGTACACTTTAATAACGACTACATAAAGTACGAGACGGTTCACATTAGCAAACCGTCGCAGCGCAACACTATTCCCACATGCTGGCGTTCTGAGCGCACCTGCAAACTAGATGCCCGCAACCACCGAGAGGGAATGGCGCATATGAGACTTTCATTACGTGACCGTGAGCGGGTTCTTTTAAATGTTTATACAATATCAAAAATGGCTCAAATTTCTCACGAATCATTTAAGAAAACATTCAAAGACACAAGGATGTTGCCTATACAAATACAAAATGGGTTGAATAATGTTGGACTGCCCTGATCTTTAGCAATCAACCGCATATAAGGCGCAGTTTATTTTTTACGAATGGTCAGAAGTTGAGTCGTGTCACCGGGGAATTTTTTTAGGTAATGTCAAATACGATATGAGGCGTGCATCTGTGGCAACCATATTGAAATGAAATAGGAGGTTACGCAAGAAAATTTGGCTCGAATATATAGGTATTACCAAAGAACAGTAGCACAGAGGCTAAAGCGCTTACTATTCATTTTATCCACTTTATCGAATTTCTACAATCCATCTCACGAATATTATAGGAAAAAGCCATACAGTAAAATTACTGAGAAACACATAATATTTTGTATAATTTAGATTAGATAGATAGTGTTTTGGTTTATTTCTTATTTACATTCTTAGTTTCATTGGAATATATTACAACTGGGCACTCCGAATATTTTCTCTGAACCACAAGCGCTCGAATTGTATCGGTGTGAATCTAAACTTATTTTTCTGCACGATTGTCAAGCTTGACGACGATTACAACGTTATACTATGGATATGTTTGAAAAGATGCAACGGAGATCACATATACGAGCCACACAAGCAAACGCTAACGACACAGCTCGAAGCGGCTACGAGTCGAGTGCCACAACAAAGACACTAGCAACCTAATGCGCTTTATAAAGAACTTATTCAAAGAGATGTGTAGTGTTAAAGCAACCAGTTCTCTGGTCACTAATATAATTTATTCGAATATACTTGCTAAAACCGAAGTCCCATAAAAAATACATCCTGTTGATTTGCAAGCTGGTAGAATTTGCAAAACCATGGAAAATTGAATAATATTGTGAGTGGCGAACTACATCTAGCCTGAAGAGCAGGATTCTCTTCAGTGAGTTTATCCTAGTCGTATGCCGCGATATGGGCGTGACGTTCGTTGGTAAACCTGCAAACACTGTAAGCAGGCCAGGAGATGTCCTTATTGCAAACCGATACAACATGTGATTACGTTTGATTACGACAATCTACACCTCACCTTCTCACTTTTTTTCTTAAACGCATGTTTTAAGGTTGGCATTGCATTTCGTGGAATGTGGTATAGGTATACAATAATGACAAGTAGTATGTATATATGCACATATGAACACAGATATTTTCCTGGTTGGATAATAAACAGCACTTTTTTCAATAAAAACCTAGATAATACAAAATGTATTTTTTTCATTAAAACGCTTCTTTACCACATTGACTTTGCTACTCCTTGTTGAGTAACTTCGAAAGAGCATAATAAAAATAATTGCGCTAATATTAATTATTATTACAATAATGGCGGAAACAGCGGAAGTAGTGACGAGTATAATAATTCGCAGCGTAGACAACAAAGGAGCATAATAAATGATACTGTACACATTTTGTTATTAATTTTCCCTGACTAGTCAAAATTATCGTTTGTTTTAACCCATGTGGCCCCGGCTAGTAAATTTCAAACAAGCTTTCCGAAAATGGCATACATATGTGATTAGTAAATCAGCCGTTTGAACTATAGAAAATTCAAAGGAGACCGGAAAAATTTGTGTTGTTATATGAGTACTATGCTCATATCATTTCACCATGTAAAAGCCATCTAGATTTTCTTTTTTCAGTAACTGATTCGAACTGTGGTTGAAAAACGTCAAGCTGTTGTTTGTGCTCCACATGTTCTCCTGCCTCTGTTCCCTGTAATTGTTAAAATTTCGCGCCATTCCGCAAAAAATGCCAATCTTCATGGAGGGCGCTACTATCCCCGCATCACTGTTGCTTATGACGCTCGATGGCGAGGAGGAGCGTCTGTGTTCTTGATGTGCGAGTCGGGAGCGGCTCCGATTCCGGGAATTCAAGCTGAACGCAGCAGAGAAGTGCGGTGGGTCCGAAACCCCGACGAGTGGAATACTATTGAGTGCATGCAGCACGTCCCTTACTCCTATTAGAGGTGCATCCGAGTCCGGAAGTGAATTCGGACTACAGCGAATACAGGGTATGCGGCCACGAAAGGATAAAAACTCCAAAAACTGACCCGTAACTAGAGAGACAGAGACCGGCAATGCCGTTCCTGTTATTGTGGCGTAAAGACCATCTGATAAATGAAACCAATTCGTAAGCCGATCCAAACGATACGGTATACGTGACAGCGTCGCAATTAAGCGTAAGTCCTAGACGTGCACTTGTTGCGCATCAATACATGATGGAACAATAACGTTATGAATTAGAAAACGGGTTAGATATACGAAGAGTCGACAGCGCAGAGGATAATTGCGCGCCAAAACGGCTATTTATCAAGTGAGTGCCCTAAAGTGGTGTTTAAATTTGAAATAGCAGTTCATAACAATAATTTATGACAGTTAAGATAAAATAGGGACGCTGTAATCGTATGTTTGTGTCTCACACATGTAATTCCTTTGTTAGGGTGGAGAAGTGAAAAATTAAATCTGAACTGGTATCGTGCATGCATAGAGCAATCCATTTGAAAAAAATACATTTGAAGCAAGCGTTGTTTTGTCAAAAATGCACCCAACAGAAAAGCCACCTCCGCTTCCTTCCTAACCCGACATTTCCCCTTTAACCCCTTTTTTGTTTTTCTTCATTGTCATATATTCTTCTTCTACTATTTCGGCTGGGATGCGTTTTAGTTACTAGTTGTAAGGAAGAGACTAAGAATGGCGTGTTCCACAGAGAGTCGTTGACAATTTCGTTTCTCAGCGCGCTGTTGCGAATTCTTAGAATCGCGTGTCCATTAGCTTGATAAGTACTGCTCACTCTGAGAGGACGCCAAGAACCAATTCAGCCAGTCGAAAATGCGAGAGGGTAACAAAATATAGAGTAAGACTATAATGAATGTGTGTTGATAGGTTGGAACGATAGGTTCGCGTTTGCTCGGTTGTAATTAGTATTTCGCTTCTTGTTGATGGTGGGCAACAGAAACGTTTGTTCAGCTTTCTTATCTCGGCATACTTTGCGCCATGCAACGAGAAATCAGAACGTGATTTAGTATTTCGTTCACTTCGAATATGCCATTATTACACTATTCGATGTACAACGGAATGAGATCGCAAACTGTATCGCCTGTAGAAGTTGTGCGGTTAACCTCATATACGTGCCTACATCGCGTTGACTAGGCTCGGGTACATGACATATATGTGTGAGTATATGAATTTCCTCTAGTAAGGTGAATACCTTCTCGGGCCGTATGGCGCGACACGCCACAAACGTGTGAAATTATCAGTATCGAACGATTCAAGCGTCGGTAAAGACAGTGCTTTGGTGTAGTGGCCTATTGACACATTTTTCTGCTGAGTAGCCGACGTCAGCTGGTTGGACGGGTAATCTTAACCAGCTTACGACAAAAGAACTATCGGTTACGTGGCAGTGGAGCTAAACGGTAATCGTTGTTTGGAGAAATGAAACAGCTGCGGGATAACTCGGACAATTTGAATTCGTGTCACTTATCTTTGAGAACAAGGTTGTGTTTCATGGTAATGTTTCACTTAAGGCAGCCTAAAGCTATTTTTTATAGACTTTCTAGATGTCCTAAAATGTTCATCCACGTCGGCAACGCTGTAGCAAGTTATGAAAACACATGACGGCAGTCATAGTTATTCCGTTAGTCGATGTGATAAACTTGTTGCTTCAAACCGGGCATTTTCCAACAAAACCGCAGGATATTTGCAGCCCTTTTACTTGAAAACAAAGACACGCGTAAGTTTCCTGAAAACTAGTAGCAACCTTACTGGTGTCCATTCTCTCAGGCACCTTTGATAGATAGAGATCTATCGAGAGTGTTCTAACCATTGTTCGGGTCACAGATTTCGCCCTTACTTATTTTTGGCAGGAGATAGTGGATTCACCCAATTGTGCGTAAAAGTTGAATCTGGATGTCTCGGCCACATTTTCTTCCTTCAAATATTGAAGTCGCTTGGCAACGTGTCTTCTGTTCTTGATTAATTTTCTGTTCTTGACCCACAAGCAAGCGTCATAAATGGTGACATTATACCCTCTTTTTTGACAGCTATCATGGAAGCTCCGTCAGAATTTATTCTCGGTCTTTTTTGTTCATCATCTAACTGAACTTCATTACAGTGAAAACCTTAGTGGACGATTGTTGTAAAACTATTGCCCCACAATCTTGTGCCAAAGATACTTTTTCCATATCCGACCATAAATAATTCAATTAGATATGCAAGCAGCCCTAAAGTACATTGAGATCACAAGTACAACTTTTAAAGATGTTGGTTGTGTTCCTCAAATGCTATGACGTCGCGAATTGGAGTGAATACTATAAAGGAATGTTTTGAAAAGTAAAAATTAACTAAAACGATGCCCTTCGGCGGTCATGTGTAAAAGCCTCATCGTAGTAATTCCTGATGTTTTATCATGTTTAGCCCCCTTCTCCTTAATAGGCTATACAAAATTGACGTTCTATTTCTGGCCTTCAAGTTACAAAAAATATTTCCGGTGATATTTCTTCTTCTATTATTCTCAAAGTGAAAAAATTAATTCGCTGAATGATGAAATTTGTTAGAGCATTTAAAAAGAATCCAACCGCCGTACTTATTGCCTATTAACAGGCGGTGGCTCGATTCAGCCGGAGAGTTGTCGTACCACGCGACGCAGGTATTGACCGGACACGGGCGGTTCCAGCGTTACATACTCAGGATAGGCAAGTTCGACTTCGACCGGTGCGTTCTCTGTGACACCGAAGACATGGACGACGTGACACATACAGTGTTGCACTGTCCCGCTCTGAGTGAAGCCCGGAATACCATTGTTGGTTCTTATGGGAACACTATTACTTATGGGGGTTTTTATTATGTACGATTCGTAGACTTACGACAAGTAAACAGTTTTGTGCATGAAATAAATTTGATTAGGGCATTACACTTATTTGAATGTAAATATTACCGTTCACTGGATATTCCAATAATAAAGACTTATTGCTTTATTATTGGAATGTATCTTTTTATATGTCATATAAGTATACTGCGGAGAATTCTCGTCAAGTCCATCGTATTTTAAATTTCACGTGTTGTGAGATGCTACTGAATTTTTATTCTATTCCTTTAGAAGGACAAAATGTAAAGCAGTAGCTACACTTGGAAGGAATTACTTATGGAAGGAAATTAGCGTCGATGTCCAGCTGTGCAGACAATGCTTTTTGACAGGCAATGCGTTGTATTATCTACGTACGTAGGTATATGTTGTGAGCAGACATCTCTACGATTCAACAAAGGTAACAATGACCGTCAAGATAAGAAGATGATATTTTTCTCATTCGATAATATTTTTAGACGAGGGGTTTAGACAGTTACGCAGGAACTAAATTTTATTTTAATGATTATTCTTATTCGTTAATTTGTGGCGATCCTCGAAAAAACAAGAATTACCGAAACAAACCAATTACCATATTAGTGGCATTTTACAGTAGTTGAAGTGTTTCTCAAAGATTGATTTTCGATTTGCTCTTTCACATTCAGAGCTATGGTGGTGTATTCATCTAAGTTTATCGTTTAGTCTAAATGCAAGATTGTTAGGTCAATTGGTGAATGATAAATACTTCACATTAGTTTTACTGGTATGCTTATCGATCTGTCTATTGCTACAGTTAGCAAAATCTTTCTTGAGCCTCTAAAATACCTTCCTTCTGCTTAACTGTTGTGTCCAGGAGCGCTCAAGGAGCGTTCGAGGAGCAGATAAAATTACCTCGGCCGGTTTCTCTCTTATTTCGCTTAACGTTAGTTTCGCATGACCTTAACACTACTTTCGATGCTACGCAAGTATGAACACTAAATTGCTTGGTTCAATGATTGTCCCAACAAGGCTTTGAATGGCACTCGGCACACGATGCTTTCTTACATGTGATCTCCCATAATACTGTCTGAAGTCGAATGCGTAGCGCTGCGGTGCGAACGAAGTTAATAATGTGGAGAAAATAATTTTGGGTAGATTACATAGATTCTCAGTATGCCTTGAAAATATACGCGCAAAACAACAGAGAGCTTTCATTATCTCATTCAGATTTAATTGCTTTTTTCAATTTTTATCTTAAATTGAACGCACCAAAACTATATCACCAGTAATCTAAATATTGCATCAGCAAACCATAGTAAATAAAGGGCGTGAACTGTAATACTGCGGCATGTGTGGATATGAGTTTCCGAAAAGTGCCTTTCGATTCTGTCATGAATGCATTGTCAGTGTTAGACACTTTTTTATTTTATGAACTTACGATATTTTTTGCTCTAGAAATCATTCAAGCAATTCATACGCTTAATTTTGAGTCACTTCAATAACTATGCCGATCGTTTTTCGCACTAAACAATTACCTGTTTGCTGTATTCTAGGTACCGTATCAACTTGATCGCTTTCTACTCTAGTCTTTTTTTCATATCACGAACTGCTTTTCCTAATAAAGCGTCACAGTCTATAACTATTGTCACAATATCAGTAGCGTGATTTAAGACATTTATACGTTGTGTGTTTTCCATTTTCCTTGTTTGCCTCTCATTTTTCACAAGCGTTTTTATAATTTTTATCTTTAGTTTTGTAAATTAACTCTAATAAATGAATAAAAAATATTCTATCCTCTAAATGATACTTTGATTCCCTTAATATAATGATTTTTCATTTCAAGTCGTCTTATGACGTAGAAATTTGATGAAATTTGATATTGCGTAAATGTATGTAATGTACTTACAAAAGGCAATACAGGTCGCATTTAAAAAAGAGCTCAATTAAACCTAACATAAACCACAGCGTTTTCACCCATGGTTGAATATTGTTGTGGTATGCAAACTGCGTAGGTTGCGTTCTATGGTTCATGGTTCGTCGCTGAAATCTATCAGTGATGCACTTGAAGCGCCTTTTCATTTTTGTTTAGCGGGTGTGACCTAGTTCGACAGTTTTTACCTCTTTCACCTAGCTTCCCCTCTTATTTTTCTTCAATAAGTAAATAATAAATAATAATACATGGTACAGCCCCGCTTGACCTATCTATCAATGAATAAAAGCCACACACTCGATCAGAAAATATGTACGCTATTCCATACTGTCAAGAAACATCCAAGAAACATTTGGCAGAGTAGATAATGTCTATCGTAATGTTGGGGGCCTAGATTAGGTAAAGAGTACTGCTACTTATAGAGTGTAGTTTTTCTTTTTTCCAGTTTTCTTTCTATCTCGAGTCTGCATTCTGCTTCACACTTTCATCCATTCACATTTCCATTCACGTCCACACACATTTCTACGTTGAGGCTGTTTCCTGCGTTTGAGTTGCCGATAATACGATTCCCACTCAATGATTTAAGCTCAGCCAGGCACTACTACTCACATCTACCGCAGAATTGCTATTCCGTTGATTAGACTTGCATTGATGAGTCTATGTGAATGTGAAACTAACCGCAGCAAACACAACAGAACCAGAAGCCGTAAAAGCAGCATAAACCGGTTTCCGGAGCTCCACAAGGATCACCACCGCGATGACAAGAAGAACACCATGAGAAAATATGATGATTGATCGGAAACACTAGAACGCTAAGAGTATGTCTCCCGAATTTACTATTTATGAGCTGCGCAAAAACAAGAAGGGGAATAATATTTGTGGAAAATATTATTTTTCTTACAACAAGGCAGTATATATGTGGGGAAGATCGCACCAGCAATCCGGAGTTCATGAAAAAAATGAGGCGCGAAAATTTGGCGGTGGCAATCTTGCAAGTAAGTATTTAACTCGACAATAGTATCACAACAGCTCTGAAAAGGCCAAGTCTCCATGTCTTGTCTCCATGTATGTCTACATCTTTCTTGTAATCACATTTAGTTAAGAGATGAATTCCACCATAAGGATTGGGGTATTTGCTTCAATATGTGCTTCAATAGTCAAAAAATGACCCGTGAGGCTAAAAAATGCAACGCAATGCTCTATGAGCTTTCAACATCTTTCAAAATATAGCGAAATTCTACTCTAATTTCGTTTGAATCGTTTCGTCGATTTTGTTGACTTGTTCTTTGCCTGGGTTGCGTTACTTGTTATATAATCTATACTTTTGCATAAGGTTGTTCCGAGAAGGATACTATAGAATATTATATAATGCTTGAAATGAAGATTTCACCGTAATCATCCTAACTATCCTAGGAGGCACCACCCTAGCGACCATTCTAACTATCTTTCTGGAAACTCTTGACATTTTAAGCTGTAAATTGGTTTTCGCGTTACTTCGAGCAACTCCAAATGCTCAGAGGGTTAAACTGGCAAGAGAAGCCTCCACCACGTGCTAGATTCAAACGCACGATCGGTGGATTACATGTTATCATTGCAACCGCTAGCTCTGCAAACAGCTTTATGAAATATATAAGCACCGTAGTGAAACTACCAAATTTACGTTAATTTGATCGAATTTCTGTTTGTTATCAATCATTTGGTTTAATCATCAATCATTCAAATATCAATCACTCAAGCTCGGTTAACCAAAATTTTTCAGGAGAAATTTAGTAATTAAGTGTTTAAAGGAAATTTCGTTGCTTAATAAGGATTCCTACTAAAATGATCCTTACGATGTAATCTATTAAGCTAATGTAACAAAAGCAAATATTGTTTGGCCTTAGCTGATTGAAGAAATCTTCTAGGTCTATTTAAGGTCTTCTAGGTCTATGTGTATTCAGCGATCGCTTAATAGATATTTGCATTATAAAAATCAAGAAATATAAATTCTGTTTTTAACACGGCTGCCATTTATTATTACCATTAAAGAAACTATCTAGTTTAAAGAAAGTTAATCCCTTTTTTTTTAGGTGTCGGAAAAATTCTTCTCGTTTTGCAGATTTGACACTAGTAAAAAATAACACAAATATTCCTGACGTCGAACAAAAGAAGGCACGTGCGGTAAAAAATGGTATCTGTAAATTTAATAGATAGGTAAAATACATTGCTACTATAGCAACCGAACCGTTGTATATCAGTAGACTTTATTTAACTCTGTCGCAATATAAAAAAAACTAATTTGACTTCAGTTTGGTATAGACTCTAGGTAGAGGTGTATCGAACACTACTTGAAAACTACAGAATTAGAAAGAAAATGGCTGATAAGGTAACAAGTATAAAATTACCTGCGGTTACATAATTTGCCCTAATTTGAATTGTTTTTAAAATGTTTAAGCTAATTCTAAAATAGCATAAATAAATGTGCGTATTAGAACGTTTGTTTGTTGTGACTCTCACAAAAGTGCTTCCTTCTACGGAGAATTTAAAAAAACATCCAAAGAACATTTTTGACGTTAATACTGGAAGTAAAAACATGTTTTCAGAGAAGTATTTAGATTGTATCTATTGGTGAAATTAAATGTTGCGAAAATGTTCTACCTTAGAATTGTTTAGCTTGCTGATATGCCATAATCAGAGTTCAATCACAATTTAACATTCAATCGAAATCGTAACGTGCGTCGATGTGAAGCCCAGTGCCTACTGCGGGGTCAAGCGGTGTGAGAACAGACTGAAAGCCATATTGCTCTTCAGACTGCTTCAGGCTTCAGATGGTACAGCATGACGTGTCATCTATTAGGAAATCATTAGTTCTCAAAAAAATTGAATAATACTCACAAAATCCAAGATTCAGTGTTGCCTGTACTTTGATCGTATATTCAACCCTTAGTTGTTTATCCTCACCACCATCATTGAAACTCATATTTCCGTTTTAGACCGTAGCAAGACCTGCTACAGCTTTCCATATTGTTAAGAGGACAAGCTCGAGCTCAGTGGCTCGATTAATTGGTGCATTAGTGTGCGTGTTGTGTCTGGAGGAGATACATAGGTGCACGGGTTCAATCTCCGCCATTGCAAATTTATATTTATGTGGCTCACAAAGCAATATAACAAGTAGTCCCGTAGTCCTTAAGTGATAGCTGATGGTCGGCCCTAAAAATGTATTGTTAAAAAGGCAGGCCTAGTTTGGATTTAACACAATTTCTTTACAATACCGGTTGAAATTGTTATCAGAACTTATCATTATGTCTCTTCAATTAGTTCAGGAAGAGAAGGAACGAAGGAGAGAAGGAGACAAACAAAATCGGCTTTGCTCTTTTCTTCACTGTGATAGTGATTATCAGTCATCTTCAAAATCCACATTTTACATATTTACACATTTAGTTGGAAATAACCCTCGAGAAGAAGCACGATTATTTTTTCATGTCAGTCTCTCTAGAGGAATTCTGTCTTAACAAAAAAAGGAAAATGTCTTAACGTTGAAAAAGAGTGGTTTTGTGCTTAATTATAATTTTTTGGCTGCATTTTTAACATTATCACTCAAATAAACTACTTTTTTTTTACATTTCTACTTTTTTAACAAAGAGGCGTACTTGAGCCAATACCGGTCTTATTTCTTAAATACTAAAGGTCCATGAAGCAATGGGGACCGGGTGAGCTTAAAATACTTTATTCACGATAAATTTTTTTAAATAATAAAATTGTTGCGACTGAATTCACTTAACGCATCTTTAGAATGTAGATGATTGGGACCAAAAAAGTTATCTCAACTACGTTAGTACATTTTATATGTATGTTACAAAGACATTACGTTATTTGATTATGTTTATTGTAGGTTTTGAGCTGAAGGTGTTAAGAACACGGTCCCAAACATGGCCAGATCCCATGTGACAACATAGATGTACAGGCCTGAGGTGAATTTTGACGAAAGGGCATGCCATTTACATTTAACTTCCCACATCCTATAACCCTGAGCAGTTCCCCGCTCATTGGGCTCAAATTTTTCATTAATTGTCGTGCCTTTTTCTTGATCTCCCGTTGAAACTGTGACCGTAATCTCTCCGCACAGCTTTCCTAGAGCTACTCCCCCATTGCAAATAAATGCGTCTCTGTTCTCCTGGCAACAAGTGTCTTAAAATATACTTCAATCTTTGTGTCATTTAATATAGCAGCTCAAGCTTATGGCGTTCATGTAGACAAACTTATACTGGTAGCTAACGAATGCTTCTAAAACGCGTGTTGTGGAAATACATTACTACGCAGAATCTTTTTCGATTCGAACAGTTTGTTCATTCTGAAGCAAGACTTTTCCAGAATTTTAAAATATGAAAGAGAGTACCTGAGTCTTTAGTGACACTGCTGACCCAAAATTGGCGTGTTTCGGAAATTCGGAATGGTTCCTGACTTCAGCACTCATTTGAGCCAGAGATCTCGTTTCCAGCTATAGCTTTAATGCACCTATGTACGTATGGTTGAACAACTCGAACGTAACACTTGCCAAGGTGGTGAGGTTTTTAAAGGAGAGACAAGGAAATGTCGGTCAGGATCTGTTAGCATTTGTTATGACGAAGTGCAATTGGTCCTATTAGATATTGGCGTGAGCGACAAGCTGGCCTTGTTCCTGTTTAGTCTCATTTTGAGTTACCCTTCGATTTGAAATACATATGCATGACGTCACTTTCTAGATATAGGTATCCGCTCGTGACACTCTGCATCGATGATGTTCGCATTTTTATAATGTTGTTCTAGGTGGGTCAAAAGCCAAGAATTACAATAGCAGTCCATATATATATATATATATATATATATATATATATATAT
>MNPL01004420.1:0-13901 GCA_002081605.1 Tropilaelaps mercedesae
TATATATATATATATATATATATATATATATATCAGTCCACGCAGTCAAGGAAGTTTCATACATACAAACAAAAAACCAATTATACAAGTAGCATCATTGTAATTTACGTTTTGAAATTGCTGCCAGAACGTAAATAATTCTCATTCGCGAGTATTTCGAATAGCACATCATCAGCCGAGTCATGCCACCTCTATCCGCGTACACGAATGGCGAAATCATTTAATGTCAGTTCGTGTGCGTCTCGTCTCAATGTCTTAATCACGTGCACTAGAGTATGCTGACGTCATCACGAAGTCCAGTCATTTTCACTCTAATCAACATAGCGATAGGCACAGAATCGATTATTATTATGATTATTGCGTTATTCTTGGCATTCACGTATGCTCTGTCACAGCGCCTGTCCATCTATAATTCATTATTATCCATCTTCTCACTAGCCTTGGGCAGTGGACTAAACCGACGGACAGCATATTAACTTACATTACACATTAGCCGTTCAATGGGAAGCAACGCGTGAAGGCCGCCGACACAAAGTCACAGAACGCCACATTGCTCTGTATTTCTCATCAGTACTAAATGTAACAATAACGCGTAACCTCGAATACGTTCGAATATCTTCATCTATGTCATAGCAAAATTTCTCTTAAACCTGTTCTCATTGTTTGAAATACTTCGGAAAAACATTCATTTTTACGCTACTTAAGTTACTCTTCATTATATGCACATCTGTGTGTATGCTCTGTAGATTTAGAACGAATTAATACGTTACGTTAGCTTTTAGGTGAATTAATTGTCCTAATGCAAGTGACAACCTCTGTGCAACAACGTTATCACGCTTCACAGCCCTAGAGTCGCTGACTGATTGGCTTGACACAAGCGAGCTCAAGCCAAAGAGTTGAGCTTCTCGAAAGAATCGCGAGTCGCACATGAGCTTTAGGAAATTCGTGCTTCGTTGAAGTCAACGCCGACCATAGAAAGGAGCACAGAGGAGGGAACAGGGGCAAAAAGTGCACGAGAGATGGAACGGCCGTGTTGAAGTAATTCAGCCCAAGCCAACCTGCTGATCCACCACACGTGTCCCACCTGGAAACTCTTGACTGGAGTTGCTCGAGATGCTTGCGTATAACGAACAGTAGAACGGGAAAGACTGACGGTAGTGGCTGGATCGCCTCAGCTCTTTTAGCTCTTCCGTTGCTGCAAAAACACCACACCTATCCATTCAGCACTAGCAAGAACTAAGCCAGATATTATATCTAAGCATCACTTAGAACGGGCTTATGGCCACCGGGTGATGGTGATGTGCCGAGGGTATAGAGCCGTTGAGAAGAACTCAACACGTCGACCTCCTTCTAGAAGTCATAGTCCTCATTAAAAGGTCAAATCTGCGCACGCAGGATTATCGTAGGTGCGGGTCCGTACATGGGCACAACGGGAGTGTAATGTAATTACTCACATTAAAACTGTACACGTATCTGGCTCCGTATCTAGCGTTATAATAACCACATTCAAAAATGTACATTTAAGTTTCGCTTTTCTACGTTGTAGGTAGCTTTTAAACTTGCACAAATCACATTACATTTTACGTGATCGGACATCCGCAGTCCATATACAAGCTTACCTTAACTGTCTACAAATGTTGAGATTAGGCTTTGCTTTCTAGAAGCCCATGCATATTACGAAAACAATTTAAAATGAATGGAACACCCTTCCCTAAGCCTATTTGAATCTCCGATTCCTTTTTCTGCCCTGCCAAAAACTCGCTAAAAACCTGGTGCATTGTTGCAAAGCATCTCACGTCCTCTTCATTCGTACAATTAGCAGCAGCAGCTAGTGATAATTTGACTCATTCCCTACCTACGGATTCAGTAGTTCAGGCAGAATTTGCTTTGGGCTGATTCTTTGTGAGCCTGCTGTCACCATTGACTCATGCCATAGCATCTCCCACTTCAGCGTGAACCAAGACCTGCATGACTCTGATGATCAGCGTGCGGCGCACAAAATTTTACAAGCTTCACGGTTCATATACACAGGAGGCACGTAGCAGGAAGGCTTCGCAACACACTTATCCACTAATTGCTAGTTGAAAAGCGTGATTGAGTTCGTCTGAGTTTGCTACTAGAATAATATCATATTGTAATAGAATGGAGCGTCGTTTATGTGGTAGAATCTGTGAATAAGTGCATAGAAATCAATAATTATCACTGGCAGGCGGTCAAAGTCGCCTCCATCTATTGCACTACCTGAGCACTGGTACGAATATTATCACGTCAACATACACAATATATTCCATGATGGTAAAGGCCGAGATTGGCTCCGAAAAAATGAAAACAACAGCAGGTATGATAACGAACCGCATTATATGACTAACGGTGGCTTTCTGTTCACAGAGAATGATCACTATATCCCACCCCTTCCCACTAAGTAGAACATAATGAGTCGAAATAGGATAGCCGACAGAATAAATGCAAGGCTAAACGTGCACATGACGACCATGGAATTCTAGGGATGAATCGATTGTCGCAAGCATCAGGAAAATGCTCTATTATATCAGACGTCCAGTGTGATTAAATAAGTTTCACCTTTAACGTCGATTTTGCTTAGCAGATAACGTTATTCACAACGTATGCTGCTAAGACTAGAGGAGAAAAAAAATTTAAGGCCCGACGACCTATAATTCCCCGACTCGACATCCCTCTGGCAGTTAGCTCTCATAATTCCTTGATTCTATTTTGTGCCGACATAGGATGCTCCAAACGAATGCCAGGACAAGTTCATTACAAACACCGATCATTTTAGAAATCGATACTTAAACGTCTATATATAATGCTCCGAGATTTATCAGCGGTCTATTAGTCAGAGCGGCCTTATGTGTTTCAACTGTCTGGCCTCTTCGTAGCAATGCCGGTATCATCTGCAGGTCACTCTGGTGCTGCCTTAGCTCGATTTCGTTTCCTTCCCTCTAGAAGAGCGAAAAATGATGGATCAGTATGTCACGCCAACTTTAACCTTACCCCGTTTGCCAAGCCCTCGTTTTCCCAAGCAGCCTAAACCGAAAAAGAAGCAAGGAAGAGCCAAAGAGAAAACTTCGCCTCGTCGATAGAGCAGGGTTCTGGCTTCGTTCGATCTTGCCCGACAACAGAACTGTCAAGAGCACACCAAGGGCAATACCATTTGTTGCTAAGCACCCCCAAATCAGCCCTACTCTATTAGTATGGCCTACCTTAGGTTGTATGGCGCCCTCAGGGGATGTGTCGAAGGGGGATGGGATCCGGTAAGCCACGAGAAGGCAACTCGAAGCAAGGTGAAAGATCGAGAAAGGGACCAACGCCAGCTACGGCTTCACAGGGCCGGCACTGGAAAGAGAGAGGAAGCGATTGTCTTGCGAGGAAATAGCAGCCAAGTTGGTAAATGAAGAGTTGCCAAGATCGATTGCTCCATGACACTAACAGATACAACTCCGTTACCTTCACTTCCACTATACCATTAACACCCACCTCTCAATTAAGTACTTGGCAAAACACGTCACCGACGACTTCGTTGTACCAATCACATAACAAGCATTTTCGTCGACCCCAAGGAGTCGTTGCACATAGATGCACGATTCGTATTTACGGTGGAATGAACCCGAAGCAACAGACGTGCATATCAGTGAAGAAAAATTTGAAATTAATAAATTTCAGAGAAGGATCTCAGTTTACTATTATAGTCGTATAGACGCATAAGAACCCATCTTCGCATCTATTTTGTGTGGCTCCTTGCTAGAGAGTTCAATAGAATTTTTCCGGTCCCATATGCAACCTAAAACCATACATAGAAACCCAGAAGGCCATTACATTAAAAATATTATTGCAGAAATACGTGAGGTGCGAAGCGATTCCACATGCTCTTTCAAATACATTCGAAACTACAAAATGGGGTCATTTTGTGTGGGGAGCGTATCAAAATCGGTCTCAGAATCTAAAACCTAGACGGTACGACTTCTATCGAGCCAGCAAATATAGCAGCAGTTGATTTCCGAAGACTATAGGAAGAAAGAGAGGTGACAGTCCAAGCTTCCGCCGACGTCGCATGCACTTCCGACCAGCTAATATCCGCCTAAATTACAAACCTACACTACTGAAAAGCGCATTCTAGCTGAAGTTTCAAGTGGTATGCTCGAAATTTGATCCTATATGGTGTACTATTTTTGTTAAATTTTGGTTGAATAGAAGGACGTAAGGAATTATGTATGGGACGTCAAAAAAGATGTAGCATCAATAGCTAGGCGATGATTAAGATGGACGGCTACCCTCTGTAAGGAGCATCCAGTGCAACGTGGTCTCGACACTTAAACTGAAGGAACGAATACTTTCGTGATGAAGTTAGACTTTGAAATTGCCGAATATGTGATTCATTCACTGGCAGATTCCTATGTCGTTAAAACAAAAAGCTTGGTCCGTATAAATTCTACACGGTCCACTGCAGATCATAATGAGGGACACAAGCTACCATGAATTCCCCTTGAAAAAATGTTTCAACTGTAGCTTTAAGTTGCACAGAAACACACGCTAATAAGGAATATCCAATTCTATTTATACAATTATATTTAGAAAGACCTTCCGGCGTTCTATGGCAGAACGTCGCTTTAAACACCTGTTAATTGTTTCGATATAGTGTGTTCCGTTTCTACTTGCCCATAAATACGCAACCTCAAGTTAACGCAGATCTGGCTTCTTTCACCTGTCCAAACGTGGACCATCCTCCAGAGGGTTCATGTCAAACTCTATCGTCACATCGTCTATTTGGAATAGGAGAAAACGGTTGTAGTGCGGTAGAAGCTTTCATAAAAACTTCTCGATAAAATAACAGGATCTTCGCAGTCCAGTAGTATCAGTAAAATAAGCTCCCCCTTTCTCTTTCTTCTTCCGTCCACCTCCCCTCTCTCACTTTTCGCTACGTCTTGTTCCTTTCGTGAATTTCTCTTTTTTAGGCGGCTTGCCTTGCTGCGTTCGTTCTGCCTTCTTTTGCGTTCCTCTCTCGCTTGGCGGCTGCGTGATCAGCATCGTCTCACCCGTCAAAGATAGACATCGTGGTAGACCGAACCCGAGTCAAGTCGACCACCATCAGCCCCATCGTTTCTGTGGCCATAGTTAGCCGCCGATTGCTCCCTCACCATAGGTTCAGTAGGGCACTTTCAACTCCTACGGGCCACGTCCAAGCCCCTTTTTCCTTGCCCCCATCTCGACAGGAGCTAAGGAGGGTGTTGGACGATCAAAGACGGCTTGCCTGGGTCAGGGTCGCCCCCCGGACCTCAGCAAGCCAGCTCGACTTACTCAAGCTAAATAGGATTTGCATTAATATTAGCTAAACGTCTTTAGCTCTCATAGGTAACATCGCTGCTACGGGTTGTACGACCAACGCCACGCATAGACGTTATCTCGATGAACCATCCAAGGATTGAAGCATTGAAAGAAACTTAGTTCATCGAACGCTCGTAATGATCGCTGTTGCATCCGGATACCCATGTATCGCAATGTATTTCCGTGATAACATAGTATCAAAAAAATATGTTTAGGGTTGACCATCAACCAACCTTTAAGGTGCCGCTTTTTTGTATTATTTCTTAAGATGGACCCTATTCATGTAAGTGTGCAGCGGCGGTGATTGAACCTGTGCACCTACGTGTTTTTTGCGGTCACCTTAGGGCGCACGAGAATACGCTAAGCCACCGCGATTGACACATAACATAGCGTCTACTCGTTGATAACATAACCAAAATATTATTGCATTTACCTTATTTTAAATCGTCGTTGATATACTAAGAGGCCTCAGCTGTTCATCTTGTAATCATTGAAATCATCCTACTTCCTCTAGTTTGACATCGAATCAACTTTCAAAAATATTATACGCTCGAAGCAGATACACATTCTGTCCTGGTATAGGATCAGCCCATTTTTATGCAATTGTATCGACTCTCATCATCACTGAATATCGCATGCATTACACACTAGAATATACATAACTACTTTTATTTAAATGAAGAAAATGAGTAGTTGTATAGCATCGAGCTGTGCCGTAAATTAAGACGAACTTTTAAATTGTTAGAGGTAGAGCTGATTTTCCCTTTTTCTTACTATGTCTAGAAGGCTATCAGTTGCGAACGTCCGTGCTCTCTCTCTCTCTCTTTTTCCTCCGTTCCGCAATTTTGTCCCAATTTTTTTTGGACCCAAATCTCAGAAGACCAGCAGCAACGAAGTACTGGCCTGAGTACCCTCAAACATATTCCACTGCACGATCCTGTTTCTTTTTTCCATATGGAATTATTAAGGAACGCACACATCTAACGCACTTAATGTTACGGCAGTTTAAAGCGCAAATGCCAACTAAAGGACTCGGAAGTGAGTACAAAAGCTACAAGGCAACACCGACGTTCTTCCCCTACTTGTCCCCTTCAACGTATTTATCGCACGATATCTTGTTCCACTGTTCCCATCTCGTCTCAGTTATCTCTACGATACTTCTCGAGAAGTGTCTTCAGACTCAAGATTTCTCGACGAAGCTTCGCTTACTCTCTTGTAGCCCTCGGCTGTCCTCTTTCCCTGACTTCCGTTCTGGTTGGAACAGCAGCGTCGACGTTTCTTGACGACTGCGCAAGCGTGCAACCAACTTCAAAATGTCAGCTGCAGATTGAGGACTTTAGACCCTCTCTACGAGAGTCACTGTTAGCAGACCAGTGCGACAGAAATAATGGCAGCCGAGGTTGCCTCGAGAAAACTCGAGCAGTGCTTTCGTCTTCTCAACATTTTCCAACTGCAACCTATCTGACAGGCAGCCAAGCAGACGTGCAGACAGGTAACAGAGTAGCCGAAATCACTCTGTCCACCTCGAAAAACATACCTGTCAAGCAAAGATCCGCACGAAGACATGTCCATGCCAGCGAAAGATCCTCTTTTATGGTGGTCAGGACGCAGTAAAAATCAAACGGCTTTGCTAAGCCATTTTGAGGACACTAATTAAATACATTAACTTACCTAGTTAGTTGAAAGTCAGGTCAAATAAGTCCTAACGGCGACTGTGAAATAACATACGACTTGCTGTCCAATACTTAGAAAACAAACAGAATATTTTCGTAACACTCACACCATTATACAACTTGGCAATCATCTGTTGTTGAACAACAAGGAACAGTGCAATTAGCATTGCGGATAATCACACGCGGTTGCTGCCTTCATTTGTGAAGACTACTGATTATCGCACACGCGTATTTATCTAACGTAATGCAAATATTAATAATTAACCTAAAAATGCCCCGGTTAGTTCAGGCTAATAACTCAGGCTAATAATTAGAATGACCCTGATCTTGTTTAAAAACATCTTTTTTATTGCCAAAAGAGTTTGAAGTGGAAATCTCATAGTAGAATCGTCTAGAACAAATAAAGAAGGCATACTGCACGGCACCTACCTGCATATGTGACCTGTATAAAACACTTCACAGGAGCTTTTTTGCGTTCGCATGACAGAATAATTAGCGCTGTTCTTCTTGTTCATTGTCGCCTCCTGTTTCCTCAGTTTAATATTTATTACAGTTATCATGATTATCAGAAATGTTGCAAGGCGGCGACAAATCCTTGACGGCAGAAGTTGTTGGCCTGGCAACTTTTGTTCAGAACAAAGGCAATAACTCCGTGTTTGGAGGATGGTCTGCAATGATAGGTTTTTTCGTTGTCACTATCGCCTTGCTTCTTTCTCGTCCCATAGAGACCACGAACAATCCCTGTCTTCCCTGTGCTTCTTCTTCTCTCTCCATTACCATCTTCTGCGTTCTCTCTTTCACTCTCCTGTGTTTCACCTTTTTCTCCTATGTGCGGTTCAACCCTCTTTTACGTTGGCAGGCCACGTGTCTTCGTACCAAAATCGGCGAAGAGATGTTCCCTTCAAACGTGTACGTTCCCGTATGCGTGTGTACGCTGAGTCACCGGCTAGCGAGCTGGTAGCATTCTCAGTTTCGCGCTAAAGAAAATGCTGACTTGCAGTATTGCCATTTCTCCTTGCGGGGGCCTGAGTCCTTGGGGTGGTGGCCTTACCCAGGCCTCTATATAGCGCCAGCTAACGGAGGAAACTTATCACTACGTTGCATGCTGGACGCCGCACACTGCGTCGCACCAGTCCTCCGCCCACGCGCCTCGGCTTCTTTCTGGAGTGCAGAACTCCGTGTGCATCCCTACGGGTCGCACAGCCGGCGACGCTGGCGAATGACTATCTCGCTCGGCACGCACACAACGTGCAATTAAATAAACCCTTTTACTCCCCTATGCATCGCTGCTCAGCGCTTAGGTCTTGCGATCCCCTGTTATACCCCACCGTTCGCCATGTCAAAGTTCCCTAGCCTCACTACCAGTATGGACTCCACAGACTACAGCTATACGTACTCTCCAATATATGAGAACACGTCCTCAGAAATTGCAACCTTGCAGCGTTAACCCCCTCCGTCCTTTACTTCTCCGTCCGTAGAAGACCGAGGGCCTCTAACGTTTCTATTCCGTTCCCCGTTTTCCCTCGACCCTACCCTCCGTTCTCCCAATCCTTCTTCTCCATCTTCCTGAAAAGAGTGATCCTCATGTCGCTAGACTAGTATTTTTAAGAAGCACTGGCCTGAAAAAGCATCCTCGTACCTTATACAGCTGCTGTTATGCACAGCTATAGCGTGTTATGCTAGCGAATCGTAACGTACTAACACTAAGCTGTAATTATGCTATTGCTTTATTTCAACCTTCCGTCTGTTGTTCTTAGTTAGATGGCTATAACCTAGATATATATATATATATATATATAAACGAACTACGCGAATATATATAAAGACTCGTCTTATTCTGCCGCTATTGAATGAGCTGTTTTGCTGTGTTCACAACGCTCAGCTTCGGAAAATGTTTCAACAGCAATTGCACTCTCCTAGTCTAACTTCCATTGTACCCGGCCTTTTCCCCTAGGCTCTGTGTATTATTATGCCTTCGTACCAAGAATTCATAGAAAGCCTCCCTCCGGTCAATACACGGTGGTTGGGGCTCAAATCTCTGGTGGGTCATCCGTTCCGATTCCAGTCACACCCCACTCCATTCCACAGCCGCCAGCTTTCTTAAAATCCTCCCGTCAGCCAGCCCAACTTTAAGTTGGCCAACATTGGCTGATAGGCCGACACATTTTCACCCAACTCGCACTCGTAGTACACACCTACATAGGCACAAAATGTAAACGCACTCACACTTGCTACTTGGAAAGGAAGCTAGAGAAGTCTTCATACGTAAACGATTCCTAAATTCTGAAGCCTCCCACGCATAGCCACCGTCACACGCAGACACCGGCAAACGGGTCAACTTGTCCCCTTCTCATCTGCTACTAAGCGGGAAGACATCAATCCAGATATCTTGAGCCGCGTCGAATCCATCCATCGTCTAAAGAATCTGTCCAATGGAAGGGGAGGCATATGGTAGCACATACCACGATTGGTGGCACGCAATCTGAGCAAAAGAAGTGTTGGCAAGCCGGCCTATGGCTGTTGGATCCTTACAGAAGGCCCATCATGGGAACTCTCTATGCAACGACACGCGGAGAACTGGCGGTGAACCGGCAAACGGCGGCTAGGAAGGGCAAGTATGCCAAGCAGGCGACGTCGTCCAACATCTTGGCAAGGGCAGAGTACGCTGAAGGCGGAAAACGGCACATAGAAGTGGTGCAGGGCACTAGTCTCAAGTCGACCCGAGTGTGAGATGCAGCCAAGAAGGAGTGAGGAGAAGAGCGGAGGTCGGCCCTGGGGTTTAAAATCAAAGTTTATGTCGATGTGAGCTCCATACCAAGCAACAAACGCCCGAACTCGACCCGACTGGGCCCAACTCAGCCCACCCATTCACGATTCACCGAACGAAGGCGCACCACGCTACCAGTGAGACAGAAAGAGCTTCTACACCCCTAGCCGGCATGCAGGAGATTGAACGCGCGGCAGCAAGCGGACAGACACTAAGGGGCTTTGACCCCCAATCTTGGTTGAACCCCTTTTTCTCTTAACCCTCGCAGGTCCATAGCGCTCTAGTCTGTCCACGCACGGCGTCGAAGCGAACCGGAATACTCAATTTGTCAACGAGCCTCGAGCGGCTACTGCTGCTGATGCATCAACTCTGCAAGTTTTTCGAACGCCTCTTTCGCCTACTGCAGCTTCTTCGATCGTTTTCATCTATATTGTGCTGGCTTTAGCACATGCCTTCTTAACTCATCCCCCGTTCCAGAGACAGTAGCCACATTAGCCCTTAGTACCACGACTAGAACCCATTTTTTGGTAGCCAAATACAACTTTCATTAAGCACTTCCACTTAGTCACTACCAGAGTTACCAAAATAACTGAACACTGGTGTGCTCAGGGACACAGTTAATCCAAATTTATCACCGCGAGCTAAAGTAACAGCTAATGAAAGAGGTACTACAAGTTCAAACCGTGACATTTTATCGCGACAATTCCTGAATTCCGAGTTATGAAAAAACTAATCGTAAAGTGCTCCCAAGTGCGCCGTAGGGTAAGAAGCACTCCCTTATTAATGTTTCTCTGCGATAAACGGACTCCGGACTTTTATCAGTCACATAACCCTAAAAAATTCAAAAAGTTTTGTGCCTTCGACAGTCGTATGGTTAGGCTCACAAAACAATATAGCGTTAGTCGTCGACTGAATTCACGGAAAGTTCTAGTTCCCAAGAGAAGAAAAAAGGCTCATTGTTACAAATATACCCGCGAGGTTGACGTGTCTGCCACTTATTCATGGTTGAGAGCAACTTGCTATTTTTCTTCATAAGTTCATATTGTGTAACCTCCACTGTAAGCTTATTTTGACACGGAGCTCTCTTTTGATGAATTATTTGAATGAGAAAAAAGTAAAGACTTGCTAATAAATCAAAACGCCTGAAATAAAATGATAAGCGCCTTAGACAATCGAGCGATAACAATCTGCACCATGAAAGACTTTCATTTCCATTCGACCGAAAACAACTTGGCGGTTGCTCCTAATAGAAACAGAAGAACAACAATTGCTGCCTTTTTGAAGCTTTATATTTCCTTAGATCTATAAATTCGAAGGACAAATACGCTGTATGTACCGATATCTACTGGAAAATATTCCCTAAACGCCTTGCTTCACGGCTTTATGAGTGTTGCACGAGGACACGCATGAACGTC
The DNA here is from genome assembly GCA_002081605.1 of Tropilaelaps mercedesae. Lineage (NCBI taxonomy): Eukaryota > Metazoa > Arthropoda > Arachnida > Mesostigmata > Laelapidae > Tropilaelaps > Tropilaelaps mercedesae. Next base: position 11,196 of record MNPL01004420.1, read on the forward strand.
CGACTCGTGAGCAAGCAGCTAAGAGTATGCGTCTAAGAATTTTCAACGAAATAATTTAAGCGTTTTCCGACAATTATAAATTCTTGTCGATGGATCATCGGTATTTAGCTCAGTGTAATTGCTGTTAATTTTGTTGTTAGCTAGTCTGTGCAATGGCTTCGCAATCCGACAATTTGTACGTGGAACTGTTGTTTCAGTTGAATTACGTGCCCATCATGCTCCGTTCTATACCGATGGTCGTGACTCTGGTCCTTCTGTTCGGGCGCACGCTTGATCAGTGACAGCGTGGCAGTCTTTGACCGCCCCCCGGGCGCCCAGCGCTCTTCTGTGTGTAGCCCGGAGACCTGGCCCAACTCAGCGAACCAACGTAGCCGAGCCGCGCTAAAAGGACGCACCACCGGGGTACCGACGAAGGTCCACAAGCTTTGTTGACTCACACACACTCTCTCTTCCCCTTCTACACGGCAAACACAAACCGCCTAAGTCCCCGCGGAGCCCGCGGTGGCCCCGGGGTCCGGCGTGAGTCTGGCTAACGCTAGTTGCAACCGACCAACACCAATAACAACGACCAACGAAGCTTAATGGCTAACTTGCCAATCGAACCTCTTTGCTACCCGGTTTTTTACTCCCCTCGCCCTTGTCATGCCCCGATATCCCCGTACTTCCGCTAACCAACTTGCGACAATCGCGACTTCTATCCCCCACTAACAAACGCCACGGCTCCACTGAGTTGGGCAATGGCCAGCTTACTCCTTTTGCCAAATGTAGGAACTCAAACACCTTCGTCCGGTGAAGACAGCGCATTCAAGCGACCGACAGAAAAAGCGACGAAGCCAATAAAGGCAGGCAGAAGAACCATCAGCTCTGACCAGGGAAGAGGCGGGTTTAACTTTCGGATGAATGACAAACAATTAAACCATCTCCGTCGATGAGGCTTATTCGAAGGAAGTTACTTCACTGCGAAAAGCGTCCCATTTAATAGAGGTAGTATTTGTCGTTTATTTTAATAAAAATTACCATGCAGTAACGATGATTGTTTCATTTGCCAGTATCTATCGCTATGTTCTATTGTCTTCTCGGAGAGTAGTTATAAATTGATTATGGTATAACTGAAATGAACTTATCACAAATTCACCCCACACTTGATCAAACTACAATCTGCAGAGAGCCCGCAAATGTGTTTCTCGTAAAAAAATCCAATTAAACAGTGCGTCGCGATAGACGAGACATGGGTCACTTTCCACAGTCAACCTAAAAAGTAAGCCAATATTCTAATGAAGAAAGAATCATTTTCGGAGACGGTGTCAGATTGATTCGTTCCTATAAGCACAACAATCCTTGCAGCAAACATCGCTACAAGGCTCCATACGATAAAAATAAAAGTGAATTACACGACTATGGTGATTTTAAAACTACTCAAGATGCGTATCATTGGCGCGATAATCGACAGGATACACTTTGACAAGCTAGGCGTGCAAGAAAGCAAAGAAGGAGCCTCATTTCGCTTAACAGGTACTCGAAATTGAAAGCCAGAACGCCTTTCCTTGGATTAACCTAATTATATTTGAAAAAGTACCTGGCTATCGGCCATCGTTGCACTGCCTAATCGTATGCCCAACTGCAAGTGACGATAGGAACCAACGAAAACGGGGTGTTTGCGGTCGGTAGCCAAGTTGAGTGATTGGGCGACAACAAAACTGACCAGTCAGGGTTGTGGCTCGGGGCTCGTTATCATTAGCGTTAGCACCCTACCACTACTGACTTGGAAAAGGCTGTCCGCTCATAGATCGCCCAACATGCGGGCTACACATACGGGCAGCGTTAAGGGGTTATGTATGGACAAAATTCACTCGGTGTTTATAATTACTGGAAAGAACCTAAATTTAGATCACAGTCTACCAACTTGATGTGGTGAGAGTCTGTCAGGCATATGTGTATCAATCGATGTCCGTTTTACGAGGAAAGTTTTGATAAAGAAATTTGTCTTCAATAGACCTTACACAGGGCAAACTTTGTTGTGAAGCCGGGTACTCGTACGGGCTTCTTTGTCGTCGAAAAAAGTAAAAACCTATATATGAATTTCGTTTCTCCTTGTAGAATTTAAAGCGAAAAGTAATAGCACGTAAGAATTTTTACGCACTTGTGTTGATCGTACAGGTGTCGATATACATTTACGTTTAATGAAACAAGCCTTGACTCAATTTACATATGGGCTCATTCAAAAATCAGAAGTGTTTTGTAGACTCGAGTATAAACTTATGGTACGTATGTATGACAATATGTGTGTTGTTATCTGAGTGGTCCAGCTATGGTAAAATGAATTTCACGCCTCAGTCCGATGTCAGCAAAGGCCTTCTTTCATTGGTCCATACCTTCCCATCCGTTTTTCACCCCGTTCAACGTCCACCGCGCCACCAATCCAGCCAGATGCATAGTCACTACGTCCGGCCTGACGTGAAGTCTTTCTTGCATTCGGCGCGCCTATAGCGTAAGCATTGGCTAACTGTCATCTTCCGCAGCCTCTTCCTACGTCGTCCCTCTTCGACCATTCTCCTTATTATATCATTTGCATATTTTAATTCTGTAATTAGCGAAAGCCTGGATAGAAGGAACGCCATACCGTCCGAACTCCGAGCCTCATCCGTCTAGCGGCTGGTACCGTTGTAGCGTCGCTGGTGCGAGCCGACACACGCAGTGACTTTGCCC
>MNPL01004420.1:14450-41548 GCA_002081605.1 Tropilaelaps mercedesae
CATGGACGGCGGCCGAGGGTAGTATCGAGGTAACAGGCGAGCGCGCAACGTAAGCGCTTTTTGTTACACAAGCGGCCCCGCGTCACACGCAGTTGACACCTGCCGTCGTTCTTGTCCACCTATGCCACCACCGGCCGATCGTCTTTTGTCCTTTTTATAAGTTTATCAAGCTATAAAAACTAACCGTACTTTGGATCTCGACCTCAAAAGCTGATAGCTCGTTCGTTTAGATAGATGGAGATATCGATCTTCGAACTTGCTAACACCTCATTACACATTCGAGGAATGCCTGCGCTTTAAGCCTTACGAGTACCCGTGATGATGTGTTTTTCTATTGCATCAATGTCCATAGCAGAACGGCTGTCTTCATTTGAAGATTAGGGCCTTGGCCGTCTGAATAGTATAAACTGTGCATACAATAACAAATTCACGTAAAGTGGCGCAGAACTTTCGATCTTCTACCATCCAATGCCCAATTCCTATTGGTCATTGGGCCCTGTACGAAGCGATGGTATGGAAGACCATGGTAGAACGAGCTCCCATCTTTTTCTTTTTGTACTACGGCTCAACTGAAGCGTTGTAAATAAGTTTACAACGTATACATTAGAAAATATTTACAAATGTACGAAAATTATACTTTGTATGTGCTTGACGTTGGTTGTCCGAACAAGTCGCGCATAAGCTTAGTGAATAATAAAACCTGCCCCGCGTTTAAATACAAATTTTCAATACAATGCAAAAGAGATACCTGAGTTAAAATCTATTGTACCAATTTTGTTTATTTATGTACGAGGTGACGGCGTTCTCTATTGTATTCTAACTGTCAGAGAAAATCCTTGCTTAACAGTGAAGACTTTAGGCATTTATTATTATAAATTACTTTACATTCAATATCAAGGCCTCGGCCGGTTTATCTCCGACTTGCTATCTTAGCAAATAGCTACTACACACGGCTTCTCGCTTTCTGCTGCGAATACGCTTCATGGCATTGACTCATACTACTCCATTTCCTGGTCCTTCTTGACCATCCACCTCAAACGATATAATGCGGATATCTTTCAACAGACTCTCAGCACCGTCAACTGACCATGGCTTAGTCCCACTGTCAATTCTTCTGCTTTCACGGCTAGCTCCCTCTCTCTCCTGTTCATTGCGGCTTCTTGTCCAATGAGGTGATGCTTGTTAGCCTTCTCCCCCACACCGTTGTCTCCTTTTCTGCTTGCAAGGATTTTCTTTTTGCTCTGTTATTACTATCAATCCACCACCCAACCATAAGGGTCCGCGGACTTACCGACCACACGAGCCCAAACCACCCATACGCTCCGCGTAATCCAGGAGCTTGCTGCTGATGGTGGCACTGCGGTCATGGCATCTCCCGTTGCCAGCCGATGTGGGTGGGTTGAAACGTCCACTTTAGGCCTGCTCTCTTGCCTAGACCACGGACCATTCGAGGGAGGCAAAAGAGCAAAACGAACAAGGCAACGCAAGCGGACGTGAAGGCAGCGGAAGGGAATGGTGGAAAAAGTACGCAAGATCGAGCTGGCAATGAAGACAGGGATTAACTACATTGGGGAAGTGCTGACCCAGGCCTGCCCCAAAGGCCTCATATCTATCCTCTCGTTCCCTACGTTAGGGCGAATCACAAAAAGCTAGCTTTCTGTCTACGAGCCAAAAATACAGCCGTCGACTCTTTGGTACTACAACAAGGAAAAGACCTAAAAGAATGCACCCCATCCCGTCTGGGCGTCGTGTAAGCGACCAGGCCCCGGGTATAGTATTGGTAATCTGGTAAAATCAGGCGTAGGGACTTCCATCTAAATCCTACTATAAAAAGTATATTTCTGTCCATCTGTAGCAGAAAATGACTATACAGGCTAGCGAAAACGATCAAGTTAGACGATTATGATCTGAGTAATAGGCATCGACTAATTCCAGCGACCTCATAATAATACTAAAAAAAGTGAGGAGACAGAGAATTCCTGCAATATTTCATGAGTGCCCGGATCTACAGAAATCGCCCTAGGATGGCCAAGACTTTCCTTCATATCTTGAATACGTTACAGTTTAATTTACACACGACAGAAACTGTATTACGTAATGTATCCCAACACGTGTACCGTAGAGCCATGTTCCGTATATAAATACTAACGGTTACCTCTTTAACTCAAAAAACAATCTTTTAAACAGCCTCAGAAGGAGCCAGTTGTTGAATACAATCTAGTGACTCTCGGTTATCGCCACTTCCACCATATATTGTAAATATTCTAAATAAATTATAGGACAACTTTCTAAATATAAATACATATACGCACTGCGTTTTTTCAGTTCAAAAAAACGCAAGCAAACATATGTGCAAACAAGAGGGAGAGGCCCAAGTGTCATTTAGTGGCGGCTAATATCCTTAAAATCAATTAGTACGAGCACTAGCATCAACCCTTTGCTGAATCTGAGCTGTGGCAAAACGCCCCATGGGCACATGTGGTTAGTTCAGCCAACACACATTTTCACTTTATGCTGTATCCATTGCACTGATTACACAATGCCCCTTAAATTACTTCGTCGTCTTTTTTTTGAGATCGTATTATTATATAATAAAGGAAGTGCACCAAGCGACTAGAATATGTGAAGTAAGAAAGAGGCACTTGTAAAATGAATCAATCATACTCTAGGGAAACAGTGTAAATTAACAAGCTTTTCATTTTTTCATTTGTTTCAACACAAAAGGAGCCACTTTACACTATTACATTCACAATTATATAGTTCACATGTATATATTCGCAAATATAGGTCATTTGCAAATTTGTTTTTGCGTTGCACAAAAAAATCCTGTGAGTGCGGAGAATGTGGCAACAATTTGTCTTCGAAAGGAGTTCTCTCCGTGATTTCACCACCGTGAAAATAAATGTCACTTCTATTTATTTTAGAGCTTTTTCTATTATTTTTTACGTGAAGTTCTCATTCCGTCATCCACCAAGGCTACCTGCGGTTATTTTAAATAACTCTATATATCACTTCAAACCTACATATAACTTCGCTACATTTTTTCAAGCCACCTCTTTGACGCGTGCTGGGCGTTATAGTGAATTCCAAACACAAAGAGTTATCACAGAGACTCTAACTGCATACTTTGATTATTATAGTTGTTACAAATTCACATTACATACACACAAGGCCACGCAGGTCCTTTTTTTACCAAGCAACGACGTTACGTTATTATATATGTATGAGATATGTAAGGTGCGTACCCCCAAGGTGTATGCACCCTTTAAACAAGAATTAAAAAGAAAAGTACGCTGAAGATAAAAACCTTTTCGTTATCTTCAAGGAAATTTACGCATACAAACTCTATTTATACAAATCACAAAAAGTTCACCACAATTCAATATTCAAAGAGCCACCAGTGCAGAACCATGCTTACGTTAAAGGAGGCGTTGGCTCTTTTTTTTTGTAAAATTGGCTGACTTTCTGAGCAAAATTTTCATCAATTAAGCATAAGGGCTAAATCTGGATACGTAAACTTGGGAATAAATGTTTCTCATTTACTGTTAATAACTGTATAAGCCTAGACATTAGTGTAAGGAACGTTTTCCTATACGATGATGATATCCACAAAGTATTAAACGATCGTGCTGATAAGTAAGCTACGAATACAATATGTGACAAAAATACAGTACTGGAAATTAAATATGATGTGCCTGAGCACGCATCACAAAATATACCACGAAATTCTGCCAATAAAGGACGATGTACGGTTCTGTAACCAATAAAGAACGATTTCCAGTGAAGTTATGACAATGTACGGCACCCGCTGTGCCCCGTTATTGCTTACGATGTATACTCCAATAGGACATATCTGTCCTCTTAGGTGCCCTCTATATTGCACTCGGCTCCACCGAGCTCTGTGTTTTAAACATGCCTTATACATGTACTTAGATAAAAATGCTGCTAATGTCTTATCGATTCCGGCGAAGTCCTTCGTTATAACTAAAGATATAACGAAGGACTCCTTTGACTTGTTCGAACAAGTAGAAAACATTTCACTGGAAAATCGCGATAAAATTACGTACGTGGTTACACAATGGCACAAAGATGCTTTAGAACTAGCCAAACGGTGCGAAACTGAATGAGTGGCGAAAATTGAAAATATAATTCACCATGTACTGGCACTTTCCACCGAGAATGGACTTGGGGAATTGCCATTGTTTTAGCTTATATATATATATATATGCATATACATATACAACTTCGCATGCAAGTTAGGCGTATATATATGTATGCATATGCACCTAGCTACATGCAACTAGTAGAATAGCGACGCAGTTCGGCGTAGCGGTAAAGAAACGTGCGGATAGGCGGTAGCGTTACATACTGCCCATTCAAAACTGACCACACTTCACCAACACGAAACTTCCGGGAACACAATAAACTTCCGCTGCGCCTCCGATTGTTAATGGCTGCTGCTGTTATTGCCGTCAATAAGAGTTACCATAGCGTATGGATACGAGTGCACACAAAATATGTTACTAGCAGTCGTATCCGTCCGAAACTCCGACCGTGCTACACTGCGAATCTATGCCCTTTAGATCGTAGTTACTTGCGTGCGATCGTAGTCGCCTGTGTTATAACATTCAAATCACAAAAATAGTGAGCGAACAGTAGAAAATCTAGTAAATGAATACATCTGCCTTAAAATAAAAAAATACATCTGCTTTATAATGAAAATACATCGGCTTTCATATACACCTGTTTTCAAATAAAAATAGAACTGCTTTCAATAGATTTCTTTTTCCTTAATAATACTCTGGAGTAGAACAAAGACACTAAAATGATTTTCTGCGTAAAATATTATGCGTGAAGCCTTGTCGTACCTGAGGACACTTTATGAAAATCATAATTATTGTATATATATAACTGCGTAACTCGATTAATTTGTGTAGCATGTTATAACTCAAACATATGCGTGCTGCGTGTACGGCACCTATTGGATGCGAATCCGGCTTCCCTCCAATTTTACGCGAGGTATCGGAAGCCAACCGTAGAGTATCATCTTCTCGTGTGCCCATTTGTCCGTACAAGGCCGCTTTCCCCAAGGTAATAGAACACACACGCGCAGGCCTTAAGACTGTTCTACTTTTTTTCTCTTATACGGCGTACACAATCTGGCTGTAACTAGACAGAACGCCAGATCAAGCATAGCCATTCGCGTTGCTGTTAGCCAAATCGTCGCGTTCATCTATGGAATTCTCTCCACGACAGTAAAAGGCCACGCAACACATTGTATTATTACATATTTTGATTCCTAATTCCATATAAATGCACGTAAATACGTAAAAGTGAACATACGCAGACTCACTTCTGGTGACATTTTTCCTTATCAATCGTTGTTCAAAATCGTCATATTTCGCCACAATACTTTTTAGCGAACTTTGTCCGTCTGTCTTGATTTTGAACTACCGATATTTTCCTCATTGCTTTTTTTAATTCCATTGACTTTTACTGATTGAGACTTTGTTGGTGAGTAATCTTCCCCGCAATTAAAGAACGAAATTCGAGAACGATCCGAGCGAATTCAAAATGTAACATCATTATGATTTCACAGATAAAATTAGAAGCAAAAAACAGAAAAAACATTCAAAGAAATAGACACAGCGATTATTGAGTCCTGCGGTTCGTTGCAACGACAATTCGACCCTCCTAGCATGTATAGGTCTTCTTTTCGTGAAACGCTGCTCATGCAGCAGATGACTAATCCCGCCATCCGCTGCCACAGCAACCATCCGAACAGCCGCTGTACACAGCCCACTCGCAGTACACCTTCTTCGCATGTATACAATGTACATCCATCGTATGCTATAGATATATAATGAAAGAGATCTCGCATTTGATCCCTACGGGTACACTGAATCACTAGGCTCGAAGAATGCGGCAAGCATCACTAGAAGGTATGTTTAGTTATTGTAGACGTCACCGCAGAACAGAATTTCTGATTTGGTTGGTATAACGTTTGCCATTAACGCCGTTTAAAAACCTCAAATCAATTTTAATACAATAAATCGTTGTTTACATCAGACTGACTACGAAAAAAATAACACGCGGCTCTCTGGATTGAGTGGCAACGGGAAAGCCGCCAGTAAAAATGGGAGCTTGGCTTTGCCCTGGACGCTTCTGGACTTTCATTTTTAGAAAGAAAAACATTCGAATACCGATCGCTCGTGCAAACAAGTACTTCGCGTTGACAGCCATGTAAAACTATCCCAAAAATTCATACTGAGCTATGCGACACCTTCATACGAATTGCGAGCGCGTAAAACAATGCCAGCGACGTAAGAAATTTTGAATTCCCGGGGTGTAAACGACACAAGTGTGTGCTTCGGAAGCTACCGTTCGAACCGCGTCCTAAACGAGACACCTTCTCCGGCGGGAATTTTAGCGTGCCATTAGTAACTGCGCACGTGTTTCGATACTAGCAAATCTCGGCTATCTATTTCACTGACTACTAACCCATTGCTGCGATGAAGACTGTCGGATTTAGTCCTTTAGATAAAGTCACTTCACTACACTCACAACATTCACCCACAGCACAACACCGCTTCAAGAAAGCTTCGACAACTAAATGTACAATTCGACCCAACAGGTAAACACGGGTAGCGTAGCAGACGATGTCCCGGCGGGCGCCGTATGGGCGTTCGACAAACACAATGATCAAATATTGCCGAGCAACTCGCCAAAAGTTTATCCTGCCAAAGAAGCGCGGCGGTGGCGCCGACCTGGGTAGATCTCACAACAAAAACTATTACCAAATTTTGCTGTGATGGGGCATCAACTAATGGAATTGTGTATATCGGTTGGGTATCATATATCAGAGTGAAGTAATCAAGAATCCGGCTGTTTAGAGGTAATAATATCACGATAGCCATACAATCAACAGGCTGCTTTAGGGCTTAGTGATAAATGAATAATTGCAAAGGGTATGGGGTAGTTTATCAATGTCCTTCATCTAGTCATCAACGTTGAACAGCTGCTCGAGATTTTCTCGTACAGAAGTTGAGCTGTAACTTCTGTTGCACGTGGATACTTTAAATATTCATGTCGAAGCAGTTCCATTCAGGAGCTTAAAGCAACAATGTTAAAGAAAACTGCAACCTAATTAATCACTCTATTCACTTCAGCGTTTTCTGTCTATTATAAGTGTTATCATCTCCTCTATGATTTTATCATCCAAATAAACGAACGCTGGATAAGTTAGCCTCAGTATTCACACATACATTGCCTAACTTAAAATAACTTGTGTATTTATCCGTTCGTACAGCTATCGCATTTGAACGACGCTGAGCACACGATTATCTAAAGCGTTGGCCAATGCTGCTCTTGTCTATTGGGCAGCCTGTATCTGTTTCATTGGGACGTCAGTGAAATTTTCCGCGCAGTTTTCTCGACAGCGCGTATTAACTACTTTGATGTAAGATAACGGAGAGCTATGAAAACTTCTCCAAGCAAAATGTTTTTATATGAAACGTGTGTCACTTGGATAATTGTTTTACACTTTGAAGAAAAACGCAAATTCAACGAATACTTCCAACGACCTATTTTTTCCCGCGTTTAAATTTACCAATACGTAAAACTAGAGGCTGTAGATTGCAGTTTAAAATACTCATTGAGAAAAATGATAAGGAGGAATAACTCAATGTTGGCTAATTAGCTGGTGGCCTAAGGCTTCCTTGTGTTAAGACGATAATGATTTAACTGATACTATTTGTACCGTATTACCGCTTGAGAAATGGATAAGCACGCATATTATGCCAGCGTATGCAATGAGGTGTGGCCTTCACCAATATAATTGGACGCCCACAATGAAGGAACTGATTGGGAAGCTGCGAATGGCACTTGAATTAGATTAACAGATCCGTTAAGTCTGTTTAAGTATGTGCTTGACTATTTTTGCATAATTAAAAAAGACCCGCCGTAGAAAACAACATCTATTTTGCGTACCCGGCAGACCATGACATATTTTTCCGTGCTGTTCTCGGAAACTCATTTTCTTTGACATACAGGGTGTTACTGTGGACGGCAAGAATAAGGCGTAGAGGCGCCATTTGTCGGTGCCGTGTCTGCCTTTTGATGGAGCTTTAAAACATTGACAATATAATCTGCCATTGCTATGACCGAAATATTTTTGCGCCGTTGTCTTATGATAAGCTTGTTGAAGTGCTACAATGGGGTCGAATTTTATTGCAGGCACAGGGTGTAATGGCCAGAAAGAGCAGTTATGATTACGCTGACCAGACGTAACCATTTGACGCCCTCTCTGCTCGGTAAGTCGGTAATTTTTCAGTGTTCTTGAACATAACAAAGGTTGGAATTTTTTGAACTCAGCGACAGAGACATAAAACATAAATAACGTTTATAAATTTTTATACTATATATAGTTGAAATTACATTTAATGGCTTTATAAGTAGCTCGTCGTGTAATATATATCAACGTGACTTCCGTCCACGAGAATAAGTTACACATTTGCCTTGTTTAAGTTGCTATTATTTAAAATTATATTTAATTACTTTTATTCATAACAATGGGAACACTTAATCCTTGATCTGATATAGATAGAGGTTGTACATGATGGTGGCGAATTTTGATAGCGTCTCTCTAAAAAGTCATGAGTGCCCTCAGAGTAAAATAGTTATCGCTCACCAGTTTGGTGTTACTTACCACGTTCACTTGGACATATTTCTACAGAAAAAAAAGTGAAAAGGTGCAGCGTGTTGTCCTATACGGCGGGCTTGTTCTTCCGAAGAACTGTTTTGCAGTCTTCTCGACGGAGCACGCCCAGACTTTCGACTCCTCCAGATAAGAAACATCCTTAAAGGTAACCTTTAAAGACAAAAAAATTTTAAAGGAAAGGGCCTTCATAGTTTCGAATAAAAATTGCAGAAACTCTGTACCGTTTGTGTCCTTTAGTAGTACCTGACATTCAACCTGACAAGCTTTAGCTTTAATGCCGGCTATCAAGCCATCAAGACCATTCAAGCCAGGCGTAATACGAAAGCCGTTCTGAGCTCAAAGCTAGATGTATTTAAAATACATCTTATAAATCTTATAAAAAATAGTAAATCTTATAAAAAATTAAGTTCTACTCGATGTTATTTGAGCTATTATTTCAAATAAGTAACTACTACAGTTTATGTTTTACTAGCGACTGAATCAATTTTTATTATAAATTTAATTTCTTTCCTTTACATATATGATGGTATTAGGGATCCACCAACAAAAAAATGAATATCCTCAGAAAGGAACTCAGCGAACCATATATGCATGCATGGATCATCCGTCAGTATTTAGGTTTCTTACCCGTTGAGGAATCGAATCGCTTCTACAAAGAGGACATTAAAAATGGCCAACAGGGTCTGTCGGTGGCTTTCGATTTAGCGATGCACTGTGGCTATGGCTCGGATAATCCTCGTGTAAAGGGTAATGTTAATACGGCGGGTAGTGGAGTAGACAGTAAGAGAATCTGCGAGATAAAATTCTTGTCTCAGAAGAAATGAAGTAGATAAATAATTCAATTCGACTCATGCAGGTTAATATTATGAGAATTTGCTCTCAATAAATCGTAAACTTGAGAGTAATATATTTGACTTTTCCTTTTTTATTCAACTCTTGTGATATTATACTAAACGCACATTTGATTTGTAATTAAATTAAAAATAGTCTCAACCAGACTTACGTCAAATACCCATACATGCTAAACATACACACATGTTGAAAGGAGGAAAATGAGCAAATTTTTTTGTCGAATATTTCAGTGTTTATGGCAATGAATGGGGCTGTTCCTCCAGTTCTGACATTTTTCTTAATAGAAAAAAAGGAACAAGGCGTCAAAACAGGTCAGTTGGTGGGAACAATTCAAAAGGATATCGTAAAGGAGTTAATGGTGCGTAGCACATACGCTTATCCATCGGAGCCGTCAATGAGAACAATTAGTGGCATGTTCGCCTTCATGTCTCCCAACATGCCAAAAGTCAATTCAATATCTATTTCGGGCTACCATATACAAAAAGCTGGAGCAAACGTCTAGACTTTCCTTCTTTTGGGGCAAGCAAATTATATGTAGATTAATATTGAGTTTCTTAGAAACATTATCTTTGTCGATCCCCGGATCTGTCAATGTAAAGGTTTTCATCTCCCAAATAGACGTGTTATTTAAATGCCAAATTCTAGTCGCATACCCCACGGTTCTATTGTATCAGTCAATATCATTGTAGCAATCGGCAGGCATATCAATGAACTTCTACATGGGAATTACCAAAATACGGCCCGGCGACGCCTCCGCGCCCATTCAATTAAGGAGAAATGTAACCCCAGGAGCGAAAGATTCTCGATGCTGCGTACGCACTGTCAAATTTCTAATTGGTCCCTAACCGAGCTGGATCCACACAATGATATAGTTCGTGTCGCAGTTCCGGCAATGACTGTAGTCCTCGTTCGCACTCAATGATTGCGTACAAACTCGCTTGACGAGACTCTTTTTTTGCTTTTGAAATTGTCTGCCTGTATAGCCCGAAATACGCAGATCACCCTTCCAAAAAAGTTGGGAATATCCAATGCGATCGATCCTTAGGCCTGATTTTATATGATGAAAAGGGTCACGGAGAAGGTTCGAGCTTTTATGAATTCCAATTAGTTTGAAAGTAAATTATGTTTGCTCCAAATTAGTTTAGTAGAATTTCGACACAATGAAGTATTCGCTATCCTGGAAATATTATCTTCGTAGGTACAAATGCTTTTATTGAGTGTCGAATGAATTGATGGATCAGTAGTTCTGAATGTTTCTAGCAAAAGCATTTTGTATAAGTGTACCAATTCGACACAACTAAACTCTGTTACATGAACCCGAAACAAATTGTATCTTGAACTCAACATCATGTGGGTTGATAATCTGCTATTACATTTGCCAAGGTCATGTGTAAACATGTTAATGTGTTGTCGACACCGATAGAAGATTTGGTTCCGAACTTATACACAGCACACTCTATTAGTTATACTACTGTAGCATACCATGATTCGTTTTAATGCAATAATTATACCTACTTACACGTCTGTTGACGAAGCGCATTTGACCAAAAAATATGTCCGCGTTTTTTATGTCGTTATTATTTCATTAGGTGCGGATGTACCAGGATGCGTTGAAAGCAACCGAGGAAGCGGAACCCATGGACGGCTGAAACAGTCGCATCTGGAAAGCCCAAATTTAGGGTTGAGGAGTGCGCCAGTTGCGACGAAGCTGGCATCGATACAAACCGTGACGTCATTGTAGGCGTTAATAAGTACAGGTCCAACTAATGTCAGTTGGTTACTTAGTTTCATAACAGACCGCTTTTTTCAGAAACCGTTTTAAAAGTTAAACGGCGGTGACTGCCGTAAATTTCACTCAGAGAGTGAGGCGACGGTGCAGAATATGTCGTGGCTGCTGTAGGCAGCAGCCATCACACATTGGCCATGAGCCTACTGGCTTAAACCGTCCAAGTACTAACGCGCTTTGTCGCTTTGCTGCCATTGTACCCGGTTAATGTTGACCTCCCTCGTAACGCCGGAGCTACAGAGCCCGTTCGTTTGGTCGATCCCAAATATTTCTTTTTAAGCATGTGTTCTAAGTGCGAATATATATAAGAAGTCTATTATTTAATATCCGAATTCGCTATAATATCTTGAGCCTATTACCAAATCCGTCTTTATTTAGAAAATTTTGTTTGGGCCAAACTCAGACGTAAAATACGCTCTCTGGGTCAAAGAATATCCCAATAACAATCATTCAGATGATGCCATCGTACGCTCTTCATAGATGCCGACTCATATTGGGTGCATATTTCTATTCTTTCTATTTGTTGTAAAATCGACCGGAGAAGGAGCATTCTGTTGAGACAACTTAGATTGACAACACGAGAGTACTAAAGACGCAGATCGGCAAGATCAATTAAATCAGGGAGACACGCGAAAACGCCAAAGTTACCAAGTGTCTCGAAGCTATCACTGAAAGGTAATATGAATATGTGTCTTTTATAAGGCGATTCTTTTTATTAAGACGAACATGCACTTGTATGTATATAATTGTTGTTTGTATGTATATAATTATGACGTGCGGCTTTTAGGTATAATTCGATCTATTTTAAATATATGGCAATACCACCAGTCAAAAGTAATCTGAAATGTAGTTTTGTGTTTTGTCTCAGCCCTTGCACAGTAACATTGACATATGTATTAAAGGCAAAGGTTGAGATTTACACAACAAATAGCATGTAACTGGGCTCCCTATGTCCTTCAGCTGTGTGGCCTTTGCTTGATCAGTCCAGCGCTAAAATCGGCAAAAAAGGAAATCTTCTCGATCTGACGCAAAAGTGGCGCGTAAGCGGACCAAGTTAGGGGAAATTAGCCAGGCGATGGACACGGTCTATAAGAGACACATTGCTAATGGTGAACGGGGCGTACAAAGCCCGTTACATACCTTAGTTAGCAATTACGACCGCGCTTCTATAGCAAGCAGGAGTTTCTACAGTTACCCCTTTAAAATTGCTATTTTTTTCTATACGAAAAGTGTTTTCACTTCTGTTTCATTGAATCTCTAGTTATGTGTGTTCTTGTTCAGTTTTTGAAGTTAAATTGTAATCTAGTCCATATTCATGGAGGTAACATGTAAAGAGTAATATGTTCGGAGCACTAGAGTTTGTGACGAATATGTTTCAAGACTGCTTAATTAGCATTTTTGTTTTCTCCCTATTTGGATGCCTTTGATGACACAAAGCAAATAACAATATCCTACGTCGCGTGGAGGAATTCAAGGCACCGGAAGATCGACTGCCCCGCATACTTATAGCTAAATTATTAATATAAATATTAATATATTTATTAATATATTATTACAGCATATTATTAATGTAAAACAGATATGTTTTTTTGGCTGACCATTTCGCAACATTTAACGCCCATGGTAGCAGCTCAAAGTCGAATGTTCAATAGCGAAATACCACCCTTTGTCTGTTACCGAGAAGCATTTGTGACGCAGTTTCCATAACAAACCCCCTAGATAAGATTTCAAAAGTTACTTTTGCATGACTCCACATTAAAATGCACGTTCATATTGAATGTGCACTGCCCAATGGAATATATGTGTTTTATTCCAAGAGGCTCTAACAGCTTCACGCTGTTTTATACGGAAGCTGTTTTTTATCCCTATCTTGCTTATTCATTATAAATGGCAACCATTACGACTAGTTGTATCTTACGTAAAGCAATTCTATCCGTTTATTGACAATCTAGGTATCTAGCCAGCGGACGGTTGATCGGCAATTAAAGTTGTTCAAACTGCTTATTGGAAAACAGGATAGTCGGAACTCGTTTATTTACCTATGATTTTATTCGTTCTAGTAGTGAATTCTGCGCATATGACGGACCTGTCCTACCGACAAATTGCAGTTTGTGGCTAGATACCCATCGCATTTAACTACGAAAGCCAATTAAACATATCATATTCAGCGTGTGGAGAGTTCAAATGACTCACAGAGCTAAGCCGTATCTTTTCTATACACAACGCAGAGTAAACAAAATCTATCACATCAGAGGTTTCCACACCACGCAAGCCATCGCCGCAAACATCCAAAACATGGTGTACGTTACTGTTACTTCTACATTGAAAGAATACGCACCTTAAGCCAGTTTATATCCCTTTCATTATCCGAGTTCAGAGTGTAGATTGTTAGATTACAAACTCTCTATGACCTGTCTCTAGCACAGACCACATTTTGAACAGCTCTTCGCCCGTTTGTCAACTGATGCAAGCTATACAATCGAAATCATTTCTTCGATTTGACTCATAAGCAAATATACATTAATGCTCAACCGAATCTATAGATATCCAAACTTTTACTGGTACACGCACAGCATAAATATATGGACCCACCTTAAACGTTTGTACCTCGTCTAGTTGCAGCTCCACACCCACAAAACTTGCCAGTTATTTACACAACATGTTTAAGATGTGCAGGATTCCGCGCGTCTCTAGGCAGAAGCAGGCAAGGAGTGATTTATTTTTTGTTCTACAGATGTCATCATTACCTGGCATTTCATTCAGCCAGTTAATAAAAACCTGTTTTCATAGCACGCTGTTTTTCCTTAATGCTTTTCTCTGCCTAAGAAACTGAGTCAACGCACCTTTTTGGTAACCAAAACAGCAGAGGATCGACCTCAAGAAAGCTTCTAGATGGTGTGACGACACGGAGGCAACCCATTGGTGCACGCTGTTGGCTCTGTTGTTTGGAGATAGACACTATATACGACACTGAACCGAAGCATCCTCGAAATGAACTAACCTACCATCTGGAGGTTGCCAGCTGAGCGATATCTTTTTTCGCGATCTGTAATGTTGGCTTTTTCCAACCTTACAGAAAAACATGCCTTTTGTAACTAGCGGCGGCGTTTATATTCCACCACTTAAACCCTCCCATTTGCGCCTGACAAGCCTTACGGGTAATTCTTCTCTCCTACACTTCCTTAGACGGGTATTTCACCAACGTAATTGTCATGGAAAGCTGTAATCTACAATTAAGAGTGAAAACTTCCATCTACCGTTTCTATAATATGTAATACAATCTGCCTTTTATTAAAACTATATGACGCTCTCTTTTGCGAAAGTTACCGCTTGCGCCATGTGAATTTTCGACGCGCACCTGCTTGACCAGGTTTTAATCTCTCTTTCATGCGGGGATCACGGGTTAATAGACCGGCTGAAATGTGGCATACAAATACATATGTCATTTCGTGCTTTTTTATAGCGATTGATAAAAAAGTATACTTTGAATGCAAATTACTCAGCTTTATATAGTATATGCCTATATGAATTTTTCTCTAAATAGTAACCTTAGTTGTTCTGTAAAGTTCCCAGGCATATCGTTTACTGTTGCCTTTTACGCAAACTTAGCCAGCTCACATAAATCCTCGAAAAAGGCTTTGAAACAATTCGGCCACGCTTGAACCATGAACATCCTAATCTTTCTCTACCTTAGCCGCCGGCTAAGGTAGAGAAAGATTAGGAAATCCAGCCGCATTGAAAACCGAATTTTGTTGTCAGCTGCAGAAAACCGTGGAAACACAACTGAACCCTTAAAGTGAGCACTAACGTTAACACTGAAACGACTTACCAAGCCGCATCATCTTGATATCTTCCTCGGTCACAAACGAGCAAAGCGCCTTCGCAACACCATGTCGTATTGCTCCTGCTTCAGACGACAAACCTTCATTGCGAGCCAGGGGCTTCTCTAATTTGAGAAGCTCGTCCTCAGTCAGCAGCTCTTTTTCACCCTCGTAGTACGGATTTCTCACCATTACATTCGCTTCACAACGAATGAAAAAGCATTTTAAAAGAATGAAATCAATTTATCAAAAAAGAGCTTCGGCCTTTACACCATTTTACATTTTTAAATGAGAAATGGTTGTGCCACAGATTACTAAAAGGTCCTTACATATTTACTACATATTTACAAATTTACAAATTTACAGAGTTACATATTCAAAAAGAGCTAATCACTATTTGACCGAGAAGGAGCTTAATTTTTGATCATTATGTAATAGATGCTTGCCCTCATAGAGTTCTGTGTAATACTTGCGTAAACAACTTACTTTTGTGGAAAATCGTAGCCTCGACATCAACTTTATTTAGAAGGCCCGTAAACTGTAATGGAAACATTAGCTGGATGCGATCTTTGAGCTCGGCGAAGTATTCACTAGCCGAAATGCAATGATTTATCGTAAAACGACCCGTTCCATTGCCTCGAACGGTCACTTTGGCGATCACTCCTTTTCGACCACCTGCGAAATTAGTTTTTCCGACAAAAAATAACGACAGGCAAACAAACAAATGAAAAATTAGACACAATACCTGAAAAATCACTCGTACGACCTTAATGTTGTTCCACTGCTATATGGGCATACATATTTTTTCGAAATTTCAAATAATCTAGATAGTGAAGACAACTTGCCTCGAGCTTCCGAATATGGATTGCCTGCTTCATCGTGTTTTAGTGGTTCGATATTCTGCTTGCTAACATTTGAGACAAGCTCTTTACGATACTTCAAGATGAATCCCTGTGTTTCGAGTGAATAAGGATGCTCTGCCAGACGTGTCATTGTCCGAATAAAATATTCATATTGTTCGTCCGTAACATCTTCGACTAATAAAGCTTCCAGTTCCTCTTTGGTTAGCCACCGCGTGTCCTGCATTTTGCTTTTAGAAAAAGAAACCAAACACTTAAGAAAGAATTCTATAAAAGGGGCCAGAAATAGGCGATTTAAGATTCTTAAAGGCACTTACTTAAGGCAACCTGAGATATCTGATTGAGTTGAAGCCTTTCTGTGCCGTCACCTCTATCATAGGCCCATAGCTTGCTGCAAGGTAAGAACCAGTTTGAATATAATAAAAGCAAGTAAAATGTTGTTCACGCCGACCCGGCTTTATTGTAATCTATCTGAAAGATTCCCGCGTATCCGTACCAATTAGGATCTGGCCGGCTTATCTGAACAGCAAAATGATCTCATAATTTCTCACATTTTACTTTTCTCCGAAGCGCACCGGTGGCCCATTTTAATCATCCGACTCTCGTGTTTGTTCAACTTGGTCATTTGTGTAACAGCGTCGTGCAGTGTACCATAGAAATATGGCTTGGTGGTATAAAACAAGTAGTGGAATGGTCTACCCGTATAGTCGAACTCTGCAGCCTTCTCCCGAGAAAAGATCTGTTCTGGTGGTTTCATCATAGGCCGCGCTAGAGGTTCGAATAGGCCCGACGGCAGAAGGTACGCAATCGCATTCTGAAGGCCCACACGCAAATACATAAGGGTATCACGTTATTTACTGTGTGGCCCAACTCGTATGAAACTATGGAACCATAGTTCCCGTTATATGAGTTGAACAGTTATATTCTTGATGTGCTATAGTAGCAAGTAGTCGTAAACCTATTTGGGACGTTAATTATCTATGTAAAGCTTACCAAGAACCAATGATGATTAAGGACCAAATAACGCTAATGTAACTTACAACATAAATACGTCATGCCAAACGGAAAAACAACTTTGTAATACAGCGTTTAGAATCAATTTGTTCGTAATTCCAGCGTAGCATAGTTAATACGAAGTGTACTATGGTGAACACTGCTGGTAAACTCCACGAATTTGTATGAAGTTCACTTATAGTACTACAAGCTTAGTAGAAACTGCAGGTAAACTGCATCTAACTTTTACAAAGTGCATTTAAAGTGACTTACATCGATATCTTGCTGGGTTATGTTTTCGGGATCCCACCCCATCATGTTGGCAAGATGTCTTTTGCCCAGGCTGAAGTCTTCGCCTTGTTTCCGCAAAAAGTGTTCATGCTTTTGCGCGCGC
The DNA here is from genome assembly GCA_002081605.1 of Tropilaelaps mercedesae. Classification (NCBI taxonomy): domain Eukaryota; kingdom Metazoa; phylum Arthropoda; class Arachnida; order Mesostigmata; family Laelapidae; genus Tropilaelaps; species Tropilaelaps mercedesae. The sequence goes on from MNPL01004420.1 coordinate 31,876, forward strand.
TCAAGGTAGGCCTGCATGGCTTTGTTGATCTTCTGCACTTTTGTAACTCCTCGTTTCGCAGGTAAAATAATCTCGGAATTTGAACCTAGGGCAGTGGTTTCGCCGACCGAGGTTGTGACAGATGACGCTTTTGTGTCGCTCGTCTGTCTGGATGAACGCGCCTGTAGGTAGTAATGTATCGTTTCATTGGATGCCCGGTCAACCGTACGTGAGATACGGATGTTAATTTAGCAAGGACGTGTGAAGATCAGCTTAATTTGTAGATATGAATTCTAGATTGAGCATGGAAATATTAGCTGTTACTCTGGTAAAACACCCCATACATTGAGCATCTATTTACATCCCCCGAAACGCTTCTGAATACTCGTAGAATTTTTATTAATAGCCATATAAAGAAGCATTAGCAGTTATGGCCTAATATCTTGACTTCCATCATCATCTAACTATTTAAACCAACTCTTTAAAACTTTGCAAAAAAGGTTTATTAAACCGGAGCTGAAAATATGTTTCTAAAGCGAAATGCAATAAAAACAATAGATATAATTACATATGAGATATCCACGGAAGCGCTTCTCTATATTCGGAGAACTAGGACAGATTGCTATATCCTTAGTGTCATTTATTAATTGTCTCGGCCAAAGCCCATTCCTCAATTTCTTGCTTTATTAAAACTTCACGAATATGTTAGCCAAACGGCTTAGCATCAGCATACAAGTTATACCACCTAGCAGGGGTATTCATACATTGTTAAACCACTTAAGCATTATGCTGCAGTTATTTTTTAACGTAGTGTTCCTTAAAGTTCATAAAGGGTACGCACCACAATATTGACCCAACCACTGGCTCCATCGCGAGCCACTTTTTTCGAAACGATAATGCGGCTTAACAACATCTCCCGAATTTCCCGGCTATCACTCTCGGCGGTACAGTTCCGCGCACGGACACTGCAAGCGATTTCGAAACCAGTGCCCCTTTTATTTGTTTACCTCCAAGTTCAGCCTATTACTAACGTTGTGTTGTTGTTGGCTCGTCGCTGCAACGAATTGATGCATCTGTGTAACTGGAATAACCCTTGAGCGCCACCATATCGAATAATTGAATCTCAATTTTTTAAAAACACAGTTTACTCAGGTTATTCACATAAATTGCAGTCATGTAGTTTTTTCGAAATATGAAACACTTGATCTGGTTTCCACGGGTCAGTTTTAAAATGACACCTGAGTGGTTTTCTGAAGCAAAAAAGAGCGATGCTAATAAACCATGAATAAAAAGATAGCATTTATTCGGTCACTTCTCACACTTCTATTATAAGATATAGTCACTCAACTACCTCATGGGATGATAAATGAAACTTGCATATCATTTGTAGATAAAGGAAAACTTATTTAGAAAAGGGGTTTCTGCCAATTGTTAATCTGTCGAGAGGCTTTTACAACCTAAATTAAACACTGGCCTTCATTCTAGCTTACGAAGATTTTTATTAGTGATTTACGTATTTCCGAGTTCGGTAGTACAAGTGGAGTTTTCCAGATCCCAATTTACATAGGTTGGAAAGCAGGAGACGTCTAAAAAACACGCCTTATGAGAAATGATAAAGCTTATTGAAATACGAGGCCAGAATGCTAAACAAGGTTCTGAATTTTCTCGCTAAAGCAGACTCGCGATCATCAAATGGAGCGGGCTACAGGCAATACTTAAATGCCTTCACTTCACAAAATATTATCGACTATGAAACAAGTAATAAACTATGTGAAAGCTTATGAGGCCAATAGTTGTGGGCACAATAAAAGCGGACTAACATAGTGGTACATAAGGGTTTGAAGCTGAACATATTAAAATATGTTCAGATAAAATAACTTTGATACGAATAGCAGACAGAAATTCCTAGTGACCACCAGAATACTTGAGCTAGTAAGAAAGAGATACTATTCACTTCTCTTAAAAACATTTCAAAAGCATAACTGAAGTGCCATATCGACACTCCAGCGCCCCATAGAGTAAAACTAAGCTATAGACCTACCAAATTTGTTTCACAAATTAAGTAATGAGATGTCTCTCCATCCTCACGTAAGTGTGCCGATAGGGTGTGCCTTGAACACCTCGTGTCTCCCACACATAAGCCTTCACTTTGGCGTTATCTCATAAATTTTAAATTAAAGATATTGTGGTGGCTTAAAACTTCAATAAATGGGAATAAAAATTATTTAGAAGTTTATGCAAATGTTTATTTTTGGAAAAGTATCGGCATGACAGTGAGAACAAAAAAATATTACCGATTACATGTAAACAATATTTTTCAGGCTGCGTTCCTGGGCAAATGGCCACATGATAATACTTATTTTCTTATACAGTCAAGGCAATTGAAATTTAGCATGAAAGCAAGAACAGATTTGAAATTGCTACTATTAAGTACTGGATGAATGCATGTCTTGTTCTCAGCCTTTAGTAATTAACATTTTTAGTGACTATTGCATCTTAAACCATCATAATATTAGCCCTCCCAAAAAATTTCTTAAAATTATTTTTACGATAACAGCTCCACACGGAATTTATTCGACTTCGCTGTTGACCTTCTTGATCTTTCTAAACTTGTTGTTGTATTATAAGGCACCGTAAGAGACAAGTGTTACTCTTTTTTTGTGAATATTCGTTCAATATTTTAGTTTAGCAATATATAAGCTGAGATAGACCTTGTTGTACTTTCGACGAAAAATTTCAGATCTCTCCTCGATCTTCTTTTTAGTCTCGCAGAATAGTAACAATGGTTTACTTTAATTTTTTTGAAGTATTCCGAGAAGAATTTCCGAGTCCAAAACAGGGCAAACGTCAAAAATGTTAGTTTTTGCTGCAAGCTACGGCGAATTTCCTAAATCGCCCGCAGTTGGTGTCGGTAGTTTCATAAGCACAATGCATTCAGTCGCGAACTTCACACAAATTTCGAACGCCTTCTCAGCGCCCACTGAAGAAGACGCACAAATATTGATAATTGCAATGTATCGAAAATAATTGTTCTTACCCGTCAATGTCTAAGTTATCGGCACAAATAATTGTGAGGATTTGTTGTTAGAGATACATCCGCGTATACCTGGTGCCAGTCATAGGAATGTCCGTGTGAGGGCTTCACTTGAAACGTTGTCCAAAGAAGCTTTCTATAACCCGTTACCACTGCGAAGAGATACCACCGTGTCGTGTAACCTGTTGTGTCAATAAAGGAACAAGCAATAGTCCAAGTACGCAGAAGCTCGAAAGGTGCAACATGGAGGCTGAACGAGCTCAAAAGATGCCAAAAGTGGCAAAGGTAAGGTTTGAACATAATCAACAAAGTATTATGACCTTCATACAACAAACTGTACGGTGGTAAGGGAAGATATTAGTAACCTTGTCGTAACCGAACTTCTATACGAATATACATCGACTTATACCAAATTCGAACGCGGGACGATTGCATACATTTGCTAATAGATACATGCGGTTGTTTTATTGTATTCGATCAACTTGACAACCTAAACTCATATTTGACATATACTACTAAAAATTTAAACATATATAATACGCTTTACTTCATCGTTGATTGATGATTTTATATTTGTCACTATCATTACTAAATGAGAATAATTGATGTTCTAGTGTTTTTGTTTTAATGTTAAGTTTCGCCAAACATGATGTGTTTAATTAGACAATGACACTACGAATCAGTTTTATAGAGAGTTGGTATAGCAGATTTGGTGGACACATATGTAAAATAGATTACGCCTGGAAAATAATGAGATTTTAACTCAATGAGATTGGAAGTGATTTAATTAAAACATATTGAGCTTAGTTCTGTGGCTGCCGATGGTCGACAACTCACGCATGCGATCATTCTTCCGTTGGGGACAGGTAAAGAATAAAACGCCAGCCGAAGTGCAGATCACCGCGGAACAGCTACTCCGAGAGGCGAAGGAGCGTGAGTTGGAAATTGTACCGCCACCACCCAAACAGAAGATCTCTGACCCAGAGGAACTTGCAGAGTATCGCCTTAGAAAGCGAAAAGGATTTGAAGATAATATACGCAAAAATCGGTCCGTAAGAATGTATCTAGTTTAGCGTTTATTGTTTCTAGACAGGTTCAAACCACTCATACGTTACCAGTTGTCATTAAACATAGACCGGTGGCCATGTGGTGGACGTGGCAAAATATTCATTTCGGTGGAGTTCTGCAACAGATCCTTGAGTTCATACTAACTGGCCATTGCAATTCACGTATTATGTTGTCATTCATTGTACAGCGGTGTTATTTCGAACTGGCTAAAGTATGCTGCGTGGGAGGAAAGTCAGAAGGAGGTTCAGAGAGCACGCTCAGTGTACGAGCGAGCTCTCGATGTGGATTCACGAAATATTACAGTTTGGCTGAAATATGCCGAGATGGAGATGAAGAATAAGCAAGTACAACACGCAAGAAATATATGGGATCGGGCTGTTTCTATTCTTCCTAGAGTAAATCAGTTCTGGTACAAATACGCCTTCATGGAGGAGACACTCGGTACGTACTATAAGTTGAAAAGGTTCACACGGAAGGAAAAAATTTGATGTAGTATTCAAATTCTCAGATTAGAGTCATATGCTCCAATGTAATCAACACAAGTTCTATTCTTGTTTGTCTAACGGTGTTCTCAATTGTTCGCAGGTAATATTCCTGGTTGCCGTCAGGTTTTCCAACGTTGGATGGAATGGCAACCTGAAGAACAAGTGTGGTTGACATACATTAAATTCGAAATGCGTTATAAGGAGACAGACGAAGCTCGCAAAATATACGAACAGTTCATCGTAGTTCATCCGGAGGTAAAACATAGCATGCATCATTAAATATATATTAACTGGTTCTAAAAACGATCTCTTCAACCGACGCAATTTGAAGTAGCACGGTTGCATGTAATCATGTTATTTTTGAGAATAATGCGTTTAACAATATTTACCTGATTCCCTCATTGGTAGGTGAAGAATTGGATAAGGTACTCCAGATTCGAGGAGCAGAATGGTTCTATCGATAAAGCACGCGCCGTGTTTGAACGAGCCGTGGTATTCTTTGGAGACGAATTTATGACTGAGGAATTATTTCTAGCATTCGCACGCTTCGAAGAGAAACAACGCGAACACGAGCGGGTTCGTGTCATCTATCGATATGCACTTGATCGTCTGCCCAAGGAGAGCACGGAAAATCTTTATAAAGCCCACTGTACGCATGAGAAGAAATTCGGTACGAAGAATGCTATCGAAAACGTGATATTCAGCAAACGAAAACTGAAATACGAAAGGCAGGTCGAAACTGATCCGTATGATTATTACACTTGGTTTGACTACATCCGTTTGATGGAAGCTGAAGAAGAGCTTGATGTTGACGCAACGCGAGACGTATACGAGCGAGCTATTGCAAACATTCCACAGATCGTTGAAAAACGAGAATGGCGAATTTATATTTATCTTTGGATATATTACGCGATTTTCGAGGAGCTCGTAGCCGAGGACGTAGAGAGGACTAGGGCGGTATACAGAGGTGCCCTTTCCACAATTCCCCACAAGGCCTTCACATTCTCGAAAGTCTGGATTATGGCGGCACGCTTCGAAGTACGCCAGAAAAACCTCACAGCTGCAAGAAAAATTATGGGCACATCGATTGGAATGTGCCCAAGGACAAAGCTCTTCCGAAGCTACATTGAGCTTGAGATTGAGGTGCGTGAGTTTGATCGTTGCCGAATCCTTTACCAAAAATTTTTGGCGTTCCAGCCTGAAAATTGTGTTACGTGGGTCAAATTTGCCGAACTTGAGTGCATATTGGGGGATACTGAACGGGTGAGACATATATTCGAAATCGCCATCAACCAACCCCAGCTCGATATGCCTGAGGTGGTGTGGAAGAACTACATCGACTTCGAAATGGAGGAAGGCAACCACGAATCGGCCAAAGAACTATATGAGCGTCTTCTCGAACGAACATCACATGTTAAAGTTTGGATTAGTTACGGTAGATTTATGGGTGCGCAGTTCGGTAAGTCTACCGCACGGGACGTGTTTGAGAAAGCAGAGCGATCACTTCGAGAACAAACTAAAGAGGAGCGTTGCGTGCTCATTGAGGCATGGTATGCCTTTGAGCAAGAACAGAATGACGCTGATTGGATCGCCAAGGTCAAGAAGATGCTGCCACAAAAGATTAAGAAGAGAAGAAGGGTTGAAACAGAGGATGGTGGTGACGGCGCCTGGGAGGAATACTATGACTACGTATTTGAGACAGACCAGGAAGCCAGGCCACATCTGAAACTCCTAGAAATGGCGCGTGCTTGGAAGAAACAGGAGAGTACACATGAGTAATCGGCGGTGGCAGCAACGATAGACCCAATTATTCAAAATTGTCACATGTTGTTGTGAAAAAGCCAAAACTTGTATATAAACGGATACGATTTTGGAGATACCAAGTAGTGGCAAAGAATAGAGAAAAGTGTCGTAGTTGTGTATACTGTATAGCTACATCATAATGAAAATAAAGACTAAAGACTTGTATAGTTAGCGCAAACAGCTAATTATTACTTTGTAATTTTATATACACAAATTATTTACATGAAATTTTTTATAGGTCCACCGTACACAGTGTCTGAAATACATGTGAAAACTCGAGTACTGATACAACCAGGGAAGGTTGTATTGGTACTTGTTGGTACAAAAACTAATTTTCGCACACCGCAGTTCCCATCTGGTAAAACTCTGGGGCTATATCAATGAGCCAGCTTTGTTTAACAGCTGTAATGTGATTTATAAGAAGCTTATGTGTGGCTATCACCTTGCCGAATACAACGAATTTGGGCGGACGCTGGCTAAAGAATGCTGAGTCCGGATGCACCTCCAAGGGATGGTCTCCGCATATCGAACGATATTGTGCGCTAGCGGCGTGCCAATATGCTGCGTTAGTAAAGTAGCCCGAAGCGATACATCGACATAGATCATCGGGATCATGGCTACTTGACAGAGTCTCGTCACCAGAAATCTTAATCAGGATTTCTTTAAGACGGTTACGTATTTCAGCCACCTTACAAAGGCTTTTATAGTTGACGAACATATCATAACACCACTGCTTGCTTTTTTGTTTTTCGACGAAAGATGTGTAGATGTTCAGAAGTGACAGAAGATCGCCTTCCTCAACAAAGAACTGATACTGAGCTTTCTTTATATCCCGAGTTTTCTGCTTAGGAACCGCAAATATATTCTCCAGTTGCATCATAGCAACGATTGTCAACATCTCAGATGAACAGCCAAACTCAATGGATTTCAGCAGTATTTTAGCCTGTAGTACGTCGCATTTGAACTGGATGAGCTTTGTTCCGAGTTGCGTCATCTTGCCCTCGCGGTCTAAAGCCTCATGTGCATGGAGAATTTCGACTGCATTTACGAGAATCTTGCTTGGAGGTGGTGACATATAATCGAATCTAACGATGTTATCCACACCAAGCGACTTCAATAGTAAGACTGTCCATGTGAGATTGCTTCGTTGCATTTCGGGGATGTTGAACTCTCTCAAACTTGCATACGCTTCCTGGTTATATAGTCTATACACTTTGCCCGGCCCTATCCTCCCTGCTCTGCCAGCCCGCTGCATTGCAGAGCATTTCGATGTCGGCGTGACCAGAAGTGTGTCCGTGCCTGTCACTAGATTATAGCAAGTCATCTTCATATATCCACAGTCCACAACGTAAACTACACCATTTATCGTCACCGAAGTCTCCGCAATATTTGTAGCCACGATCACTTTTCGTACTTGCGGGGACGTTGGCTCAAAAACTTTCATCTGATCCTTTGCTGGTAACGCCGCGTAAAGCGGAAGGATAAATAGCTTGTTTTGTTTTTGACTAACAGCATAATCCCTAAGCATAGAGCAGCAATCATCGACTTCCTTTTCACCGGTCAGAAACACAAGTATATGGCCGGCAGGCTGTGTTTCGTGAATCTTTTGAACGGTATCAGCGGAGGCCTTCACATAATCGGCTACGGGATCTTTAGCGTAGAAAATAGTGATCGGATACGTACGGCCTTGGACGTTAAGGATCTCGGCTGACATTGATTTATTAGTAAAGTACCTTTTGATTTTATCGGCGTCTAGTGTGGCCGATGACACAATGAGCTTTAGGTCCTTTCTCCGTCTCAGAATTTTCTTCAGCAGTCCCAGGCAGATATCCATAAGTAATGACATTTCGTGCGCTTCGTCCAATATGAGTACGGAGTAGTTCGTCAACAGAGGATCAGCCTGAATTTCGTTAATGAGAATACCCTCAGTAAGGTACTTTATTCTGGTTTGTTTTGAGACGCAGTTGTCGAAACGCACCGTGTAGCCGGCGACTTGCCCTAGCAGTTGCCCGGTTTCTTCAGCAACACGCTTGGCAAGGTTGATGCACGCCACTCGACGGGGCTGGGACACTCCGATTAAGCCAGTCGTTGACCAACCAGCCTCATGAAGATACTGAGGAACCTAAAATTAGCGCGGAACCAAATGAAATGACTTGAAAACATTTGTGCAGAGCATACACGGAGCTCATAAGCCAGTGTTTTTGCACTTAGATAGCTTGGAAAGATAGATGTGTTCATAGTAAAAAATTTAAAGTCAAAAGTAGTTCCGAATGAAAAAATTCATTTGAGACGTTTTAAACATAATTTGTTTGAGAAATAAAACGAGATGCTATTTCGTGTGCAGTTAGTATCATTTAAGTCATCATAATGCCAGAATATATATTAACTAGACTTGAAAAGAATCAATCACACGCAGCGTGCGCCATTAACACAATTCTGTTATCCTATTAAGCATTATGTTGTTTCCAAAAAAGTCAAAATACATTGTGTAAATAAAGAGATCAAGAAAAACCTTATACCTGTGTACTTTTCCCGCTGCCAGTTTCTCCAGTAAGAATAAGTACCTGGAAGTTTTCTAAAAGATAGAGTATCTCTCTGCGATGCTGGAACACTGGTAGCCGTTCTCGCTGAGTTTTCAACGGGTATGACGACAGCGGGTTGAAAACAACCTAAATTCACAGAAAAACAAAGGTTTAAACTCAAGTTTTAAGAACAATTTTCAATTAGCAGTTTCTATTTTTCAATTTTTCAGTCGACTCTCTAGACTTAGGGATAAAGCGGATTCAATAAAGCACTACGTGAAAGGTGGAGAATATGTCTGCAGGCTTTTTATACATTTATTATATTGAGCTTACTGGATTTCTTTCCATGCCGCACATTAGTTTTTATCGCATAGAACTCACTTTTGGTACTTCCGCCGTCGACTGTTGCTCATTGACGTCAACGTCTTCACTATCGTCAAAGCGAGGTTTCTTAAAGCGATTACCAGATCCCGCATGCATTTTTAGGCACGACAGTACTCCTCAAAATTTACTTTTTGCTCAGAATTCTTCATAATTTATAACTTTACCACGGATGACAAGCACTATAGCAAAAGCAAGAGTCAATCTTTCCTGCGCAAACGTGATGTGAGCCATTGAAACGAGCAACTTTTGAATTTACGACAACAATAAATATCCTGATTTTTTTAGATACCATTCCAGCGATGTCTAGCAAAAACCGTCACCGGCTCAATATTTATTGGCACCCGCCTCAATAACAGAGCTAGCATTCTAAAACGCTGCTAGCAATTGATTATGGCGGG
>MNPL01004420.1:42124-60201 GCA_002081605.1 Tropilaelaps mercedesae
TAAATGACGATATTTCATTCTACTAACGCGCCTGTGTTTGTCAACGATACAGTAATCGATCGATGAATCTTAATTCTGGGAGGTCCCGCGATCCAAATCTATAGCATTGAACTGACGTTCAAGATGATTTTGCGAGATGATTCTATATACTTATATCTGGACTGTAGACTGATGTGTAGTCAACGCATAGGCGATTAATATTCAGTGTATTTCTCAGTGTATATTTTACCACAGTTTTTCGTGGAACCACAAAACGTTTTCTGCACATTTCAGCATATTTCTGAATTCCAACTCTATTCTTCCAATGTTTCACTTGTGCATTCGTTAAATTTTATTCTTCAATTTGGCAGCAATTCTTAATAATAGCCCTGAGTAAGTTGGACAAATCGATGATACAATCCAAAATTGGCGGGGTAAAGAACTCGATATTTCTTACTCACTGCTACCTAGTTTATCCTTCAACTTTTTTTCTACCCCATATCAACAAGGTTTGAATTGAAAACCTTCTATCCATATATTTAATCGTTTCTTTCAGCCGTCAAACACATAAGTATGGGGTTGCCGATTGGCCAGTTATAAATTCAGATCTTGAAGTACCCGCTTCCCAGGGGGGACACCGCCGCCATTTTGCGGATGTATGGGAAGTTTTCCACGGGTACAATAGAACGATTGGAAACCCACGATGCGCGTGTTTTAAGAGTGTTCCAGTGATATTGAGCGGTCGTTGTCTGTATGGCATGTGCCTGTACATAGCAAAGTTTCGTGAAAGTTAGTTAAGCTAGCCTGTAAAATTTGGTTAAGTGTTCCTGGCGAAAATAACGTTTTTTTTTGGCAACTCTATTTTCCGTACTTTGGCGGCTCTACTCATCTTTTACCAAGTTCGCCTAGCTTGTCTGCATCTTTACTTCTGACAGTGTGAAAAATATCAAAAATGTTTCGCGCGGCTCCACTCGTGCTACGACAGACTAGCGTTCCCGGTCGGATAAATGGAATGGAATTACTACCAACGACAACAACAATGGCCTTGGTGCCTCAGAGGAGTATGTCAAAAGGAGGTTTTTTCAAAACGTTCTATGAAAACCTCAAGCAGGATTTAGAGAAGTGAGTACTGAGACGTTCGGAAATCTGGCACTGGAAGTAGAATATCTCTAAGGCGTGCTGTCACCGTATCATAGACCCCGAAGTTCCACGATAGAGGCGTTATTTATTAATATAGCGGTGCAGATCCAAAAAGAGAGTCAATCCCGATACAAAGCTTTTTCGTAGCTGCTGTAGTATTTTAGCGCACAGAGCCGATAAAATCAGCACGCAAACGGGGCAAAATTCAGTTTAATAGCTTGCTAGATACATAGCAATCCACCACAACCACTGTAAAACTCTTAGATTTTTTAGTCAAGGTTTAGTTTGACTCAATGAATTTTCGATAACGTCGTTTCCAGACTCCGGTTTCCGGTATTAAAACTCCTGAATATATTAGATGTAGCTCTGAAAAATGAAACAGATGAAGATTTGAACAGCGGTCGGAAAGTAGTACAACCTTATCTACCTGTATAGTTCTTTTAAAAATTGTTTTATTTCGATTTAAACCCAGCTTTCTGATTTTGATTTGTGAGTGTAGTTTTTTTTAAAGATTTATACTTCTAGCTTTTAACTTCCGGTATATATTTTTATGAGCTAAACTTGCTTGCTAAGGGTGAAAAGAAATCTGCTTTATTGGACCTTTAAATAGCTACGGGAATTGTCATCTTGCAGTTTTCTATTGTTGGATTTTGTCATTCTTGTATTTCGCACTTTGATTAAGCAAATCAAAGCTCTGCAACATGCTATATTATTGAAGGTTCTTACAAGAGTTATTACTGCTCAAACAAGTTGTATTGGGCTTATTATTTCTTTTCAAATGTTTGATTTACCCAACCGATGTGGTAGGAACCGATGACGGATATAAAAGATATTAGCCTCTAGTCTTCCTTCCGTTTATGCTCTTAAGGAGGTAAGCGTGTGCACACAAACACGCATGAATCACGTTGGTATGATTGTATGGTTTCAGGAACAAAGAAATGAAGGAAAATTTAAAAAAATTCAAAGAAGAGGCAGCCAAACTTGAGCAAAGCGAAGCTCTACAAAAGGCTCGTAGAAAATTTAAAGCCATTGAAAGCGAAGCATCTTCCAGCAATATAGCTGAGAATCTGCAAAAGGTAATATATTTCAATTGAAAGGTACTAAAATGTATTAAAAATATATGAATTGCTTAATCATTGAGCTACTTAAAAAATAAAGATGGGTCTTTTTTTGTTTTTAACCTTAGGTTAAAGCATAGCACGAATACATTATTGGGGCTATAGAAATTAATTGGTACATTACTTACGTTACTGAACATGCGTGTGCAAAGCGTATCTTCTATTCTGAAATATAGAGTAGGAATATAGAGTTTATCAAGATGTTCGAACTATTTTATCAATAAAGGTAACTGATTTATTTATACTGTTGCGTACAGTTGAGAGAGCAGGTTGGTGAGACGATTGAAAAGAGTAGAATCGGAGAAGAAATGTCAAGGACTGCTGAGGCAGCGAAAAGGACGATTGAAGGCATTGCGCAAAAGGGCGACGAGATTCTATCGAAAAGTGATACACTTAAGGCAGTCTCTCAGAGTATGGAGGTGAGTGGACCATTTTCTCGTACAGGTTTCTGTCTCACACCATATTACATTCAGAAATGCTATGGCAATATCAAAAAAGGATTAGAGTCTCTGCGCATACACGACGGGGTTCTTTTTGAACATGTTTTAAAGATATTTGAATAACATTTATTAAAGCATCGGTATGAGGAAGAGGTAAAATATCACTCTAAAGAAACGCTTTTTCCTTCTTGTTTTATTACGGCAGGGTGACCATATATATCGGGCTCCTGCTGTGCTCCTGAAGCGGTCCGCCTTATCGGCCCAGAATAAGGATGTCGTATTTGAGGCAAACGACGACGCCCAAGGTGTAGAGCTCCACCGGGACTCAAAATGGGCGCAGGGCTGGGAAAACTTTAAAAACTCGAATCCGTACATTAACAAATTTATGGAAATGCGCACTCAGTTGGAAGAGTCAGAGAATCCTCTTGTACGTGCATCACGGGCTATTACAAATAAGATGCAAGATCTGTTTGGTGGAGTGTTCCAAATAACGGAATTAAGTCAGGTCTATACTGAAATTCTCAAAATAGATCCTAATTTTGAAAAAACCCAGTTTTTGCGTATGCTTGAAAGACAGATCATTCCTACAGTTCTAGAGGCTATGGTTCGGCCAGACCTCGAAGTTTTGAAGGATTGGATGTACGAGGCTCCCTATAGCGTTTTGACGACACCGATTGTAATGGCGTTGAAGGCTGGTTTCGTTTTCGACTCAAGAGTACTCGACATTTCGAATGTAGAGATCATCATGGGCAAAATGATGGAGGAGGTAAGAAGATTCAGTAGTAAGAGAGAGAGAGAAAAAGCGAGAGAAAGAAGGACCCTTCTTTTATAACATCTTTTTTTACATCAGAGGCATTCATTTTTAGCAGCGTGCGTAGCATGTATTGCATTATACAATAATAGTTTATCTATTCCTTGTGAACGTATTTATATACGTCTGATGGAGACATGTACGTATGACCATACATATATATGTCATGTCTCCAGCAGTCATCGAACAGTCCATTAAGGGTTTCAACGGAGTCCATCAACGGCGATGTCATACCTGGCTGTATCGCGGCGAGCAACTCTTTGTTTCTTTCCTCCTATCTCGAAATTGGATATAGTTCTCTAGGTATTTAAGGTAGCCTTTCATCTTCATCATTAATTTTATTCATGTTGAGCATACAAGTTATACAAATTGAGAGGCAACCGTTTTTACTATAAATATTTAATACGATTATTTTATACTAGCTTTGTCTGTGCATCGGACTGTATATAATGTATCGTTAATCTGTTCTGTTGTGGTAGGGTCCGGTGCTGATCGTGACCTTCGTATCGCAGAAAACGCAGTGTGTGCGTGATAAATCCGGTAAAGTGGTAGAAGGCGATCCCGAGAAAGTCATGCGATTTCACAATGTGTGGTGCTTCTGCAGGGATCCTAATGAGTTAAATCCTATCGCCGCTTGGAGAATTCTTGACTTGTCTATGACCGCAAATGAGCAACTTATATAAGCTCGTGTCGTGAATGTAGGCACACATTCAAGTCAATAGTAGGACATTTCAGAAATTGTGCCTGGGAATTACATGAATCACAGAATGAGTTGGCGGTTAGCCACTTATTTTGAACTTGTTTATCCGTAATACAGGTCCAACACTATTTAAAAACTTAAACTGTACAAGTGGATTGCCCAAATGGCGGTTGGTTCATTTCTCCTAGCTGTATTATAAGCTGTTGACCATGGAAACCTGATAAAGCTTGGAGGCTCCAGAAACTAAGAATTATGCTCTTAGGTTACCAAACCAAGAAAACACAAAGTAGTTTCGGAATGTTAATTATAAGTTATATAAATATAGCTCCGAAAGCATTCTAGAAATCGAAGCGAGGAGAGATGATAGAGATAATAATTTTAGGATAGGAAAGATTTGTTTTGGCCTAATAGTATACTTTACTGAGTGACACTATTAATTGCGATATGTGTAGATCAAAATAGCCTAGGCGTGCTACGAAGACAAAACAATACACGAAATTATTTACATGTTTTACAACTTAAAAATATATGATATTGAACTCCTCAAGGTCGGAACAGATTTGCAGCATATAGGCAAGCAGACTTTAATTTTACGGGCAGTGAACTGTTAAGCTGCTTTTCCTTGAACAACTTCCCTGTCCTAGAAGTTCATTGAGGGAAGAAGGCAACAACTGTCTGAAAAGACGCTAGTCTACGTCAAGAAAACAGAAAATATTATTTATAGAAATATTATGAGCAAATTTCATATTTGTTCTCTAAAAATGTTAACATATTGTAGGCCGCCATTCAATATGGTTGAACCATGGAACCCTAATATAACTCTTTGCCTTCATAGTACGCCGCGAACGATGTGGGTAATGAAACATAAAATGTGTGTTCCCATCGCCGAGACTTAATGGTATCATCTAGAATGAATGTGACGCGATATCGTTGGGGTTGTTTTTTTTTAACAGTAGTGGATAGTTACTGGTCTATCAGTGGACAGAGGACAAGTTACTGCTCCGAAAGGGTGGTGCAAAAGATAATCGAAAAGCATTCGAACGTAAGAGTACAGGCCTACAGAGGGCCACCATTGTTTTCCAGTTCGTAGTTATTGCTAACCTCGCTGTTGCCGACTTTCACAAAGCAACGGCGTTGCATAGCTGTACATATATATTTATCATAGATGTGTATAGTAAATAAATGGGTAGTTGATTAATTAATAATTATGTAAGTGCGTATTCAACTAGTACACTTCACCAACACAATCAACGTCAACACTTGACCATGAGAATGATAGGACTTAACAGGTACTGCTCTAGATTATATTGAAACACCATTTTTATAAAATGCTTTTACTTTGTGCGATCTTTAAAACACATGGTTAGTCAAGCTAACGCTGAATAAGTGTTAGAGTTAAGGTAGAAAGGTGCGAAATCAAGCGAATAAATGTTTCCTAGCTTTACTTTCACTATTAAATACCGCTTCGCGTTTTTAATATAACTAAAAAACATTAGCTCGACGTTATTTTGAAGCACACGCAGGAACCTTTCGACCAATTAGAATACCAAGGAAAAGACTTGAAAAATGCTGATTCTTTGCTCGATCTTGCATGTATGCCTAGAAGATAGGAAAATACACTTTGTGTGTTTTTATGGTGTATTAGGCAGGGTAAATAATTTAGAATTACAAAACTAGAATTGACAAGAGAGCGTGGTTGGTCAACTATGTTAGAACTAGAAATTTCAAATATCAGTCTGGTCTACGATCATAAATCAGTCTCCTAGCCACTTCGGTACTTTTGGTTTTTAGCACAATAAGTCGTTTGACACTCACGGTTCGTTCCCTTAGGACAGCATGGTCGCTGAATCTGAATACTTTTTGGGTTTTCCTGGAGCATATTCATAGCGGTTGCCGGAACGCCTTGCCAAAGGTTTTGTCCTTCTTGACCCAGTATACGAAACTAGTAGACAACTTGCCCTCCAAGACTTTACTGAAACTGAGTTATTTTGCTGAGGGGATAATTTTTGCATTTGTAAACACTCTTGCAACTATCAATGTGAAATATTGTCTCCAGAATGTGTCTGAATGTATCTGTAGGGGTTCGGGCCATTAACACTTGAGAGATATCTGCATGTAGTCGGCTCAAAGAGGAATAACGGACATGTATATTTGCATTACATTCATGTTGAGCACAAAATCTTAGTTACAGTGCTTTTTACGTTTAGCGTTTACATCGATGTGAATATGTTCCATATACCTGATTTGGAGTTTCTAGCATGGTGCACACTGGGTAGTATGTTTAATCGTTTCGAGTATAGTATTTTATTTGTTCCGTATTGCGTTCCTAATATGCGCATAACCCGTTCTCCATTTTTAGCGATGTACTAAAGTATGATATATAAATCTATAAATCTATAAAAGCTTTCCAGCACGAAGCAGATTCGACGATTGAAGAGATCGTGTGACGGATATTCTTGGTAAACTATCTTCAAAGGTTATCACATCATCGCTTTTCATTCAACTAAAATACATATGTACGCTGATTTATTGAAACCTTGTTGAAAAAACCTATTTGCCACTTGAACAATCGTGTAAGTGACACCAATTTGGCCCTTTTTCGCAGCCTTTGGGAGAACTGAAAACTGAAAATTTAAGGTTTCGCCGAAACAACTCTTAGTTTCAGTAATATTGCTTTTCAAGCTGACCCTTCGTGAGATTGGTGGCTTTCGCGCGAGTCTTGCAACAGGCCTTGAGACATCTAGGCTGCGCGAGTGTTTCTCTCGCCGTTGCTTGTCTACGTTTATGGGGTCCGTCTTACGACGCAAAACCAAAGTGATATTGTGTAGGTTATACTTGTGGGCAAGGGTCTGCTTAGCTAAATTCAATGGAGAATCAGTTAGCTTGGCGCTTAGTTAGACTAGCGTAGACACGCAACTTTTTATCTAGATTTATCGGGCTTCATTCGAATTTGTCAACACTTTGGAAAAGCTTTTGTGAACCATAATTTTATGCCATAATTATGCCATTGTTGGTACTCAAACAATGGCATGGGAGCAACGGCTAGACGTAATATTGACAATGCTGAATATATTAGGTCGATAATTGCATTCAAAGTACCGCACCGGATGCAGGTTAAACCAACCGGTGGCTGGGACCTATGACAACGCCAATATAATAGTCACGTTGAGAAACCTGTTGACGTTATCGCGAGGTAACGTTTGTGAAGCACTATGAAAACGAAGAATACAACATATTAATTACACGGGTGCCATATTAAGTAAAATAGGCTAGGGCTTGTAAAACTGCTTGAAAACAGGACAATATGAGTCGCTATTGTAAAAAGCAATATTTGGATAAACACTGATATGCACATTCATCGCCATCAGGTCCAGGAAAATCAGTTTGAGGCATTGTACGTCATTTTTTTGTTGAACACACGATCGCATAGAACCTGATATCTGGGAACAAACACAATTACAACATAAACATCTAGCGAAGCTAAAAATTCTATATTTTACTTTATATAAAATGTTTACTTTGAAATTCACGATAGATTCAAGATAGATTGTGATCAAATTTCTTGTCGGTCACGGGCTCCTAATGTTTGTGATTCGAATCAAAATTTTAATACTAAATGATAGCATTAGCAGAAGCCACCAAATTTTTTGGCAATTTCCAGGTTACGCATACGAGAGCGCAGTCACCACGGATCGATATACGTTGTTAATTTACTGATTGCTGGAAGCTTTACAGTCAGCACGTCAACTGTAAGTATGTTTTTATATCAACGGAATTCGTACCCTCGTTTTTGCTCAAAAATGTATTTAGATGAGTTTAGAGTGGCAAAACGTAAAAAGAACTAGCTAAAGAATGGAATTCTTTTTGATCACACCAAATGAAGCTGACCGTAAACTACGGCGTAGTCGGTTTGATCAATTTTTCTGACGGGCAATCCCTTCTGCGAAGGAGTAGAGGAGAATGTAAGGAGCACTGCCCTGGTTCATTGTATCGCTGGTCTCCCAGGAGAACACTCTTTGCCGTTCACTTGTCCAGAATCGGCTATAGGTCTTTCTTGTAAAAGCGTTACTCTAAGAGACATTGATCAACAGTGTGGTCCGCTGTCCGTCGTTGAGGATCATCAACACATTTCGGCCTTGCCAGTCGCGTCTCCTCGACTTCGCTTCAATTTGTGTGGACTAAGGGAGTTCGGTGGTTTGAGAACGAAAGCCTTATTTAGCCTCGCTCAAATCCGGACCCTGCTGAGGTTTCGCAAGAAGAAATAACTAATTTACGACTGTATTCCTGTTGAAGGGGGGAGCCGCAATGGAAGGAAAGGGAGGTTGGTGCTCTAAGAGCGCGTAAGTATAGCCTGATATTAGTCACGAGATCCAACCGGATCGAAGGGGGCCGGGCACGCCTGAGAGATTTTTCACAGCGGTGGTACCGCCACCGCGCTCTCTATCTGCCAAGTATTCTTAGCTGCACTTATGCGGTGGACTCAAGCGTTCCCTTGGCGACAGTCTGACCAGTAACGGCAACAAGTATTGTAGGGTGCCAGTGCCGTTCCAATCGACATTTCGCTTCGACAGCCGCATTGAATCGCACGTACGACGCTCAACGTTGATGCTAATGATGGTCATGGCGGTGATGATTGCCATCATCGTTGTCGACGAACAATTCGAGTCGAGACCGTCGCGTCTGTGGCTTCATGACGGTGAAGGGAGAAGGGCGAGGGTGAAGCACCGGTGTAAGGGCCAACGTCGGTCAGCTCACGGAGTAGTTCCGTCACTGAAGACACGAAGAAGAGACATTAGCCCATGAATCGTTAATGGATAGCCATTCGATAAGTTAATGATCGTCAGGTTGGCTATGGAAAACATATTTCTCTCGTAGGTGCTCTATTCTGCTTCTCTCTCCCTCTCTCCCTCTGCCTCTGCTTATACGTACGTACAGGTAATCTACAGAGAGGATTTTAAATTTTGAGAGGTGTACGCACGTTATTCGTGGCACGTTATATGGAGGATAAAAATCTGAAATATAACGGTATAAGCAAATGTGTTTTCCATCGACGCAAGAACCGAACGTCAAAGATTTCAAGGTAGATGTAATCATAACTCACGCACAAATTTTTTGATAGGGATGCAAATGAGAAGTTTAGTAAGTCATACCGGCAAATGATTGCGCCACTCTCGTGTCGTTTCACTAGCTTCAAGCAATTCTTAACAAAGCTATCGTCTGACGTCGTTTTTCCCTGTCAGCACTATTACCAACCTATGCTAGTTGCTGATGGGGACTTCAGCGCCTGTTGGTTGGAAAGTGTTTATTTATATTTTTTATTCATAATAATACTACTGCCAGTGCTCAACGGGGAGAGCAGCAGGAGCAGTGGCAGAAGCGGCAGAAGCAGAAGTCGTATGTGTGCTGTGTAGTCAGGCGTCGACGCCGGCGTCTGCTCGCGTCGTTGGCGAAGTTGTTATCTTGTAGTGCCGAAGTGCGCCGCGCCATTCTGCCATCCTCTGGTGTGCGGCGCTGCTGCTGCCGCCGTTGCGCCGCGGTGCGTTGCGGTGTGTGGTGCTCCGAGCGCCGACCTGCCGCGGCGCTCACTGTGTTCCATGTTCCAGCCGACGTCAACAACAGCAGCAGCGGCGTCAGCGGGAGCACTTCGAGTGGACCGCGCCCCGATCTGTGCTGGGCTGTGCCGGCCGCTGTCGCGATTCTGGCGCGCGTAGTTAGGCGAATGTGCTCCAGCACCAGCAGCGTTGCAGCCACCGTCACGGCGTATGACTGAGCTGACTGAGGCCAGCGACGCTTCATCGAACGCCGAGAGTACCCGTGCGTCAGAGTGTCTCTGCCGGAGTCTGCCAGAGGCACTAGTATGTCGTCGTTGTCGCTTCAGCGCGCTGCTCCGGAGTCTGTGTGAGCCTGTCTGTGGCCGGCGGCCTGAGGAGTCTGTGTAGATTTGTCGTCGGGACTAAGGGACCGACATCACTAGCCTGTCCGTTGCCGGGCAACGTTGGTCACAACAGTGCCACAAAACGACCGAGAGCCTGAGTAAGAAGCCGTGAGTCGCCTGCTGAGAGGATGGCCTCCTTAGCGGGGCACTCACAAGTCGATGTGAGCTCGCCGCGAGGGGCCAGCACGTCGAGAGTGCGCTGCGGATAAACACTGCGAGCAAGTGGAGCCACCGTGAGGCTGCCATAAGCCCCCCACCCCCCGCTGTGCCCTGCAGCACGGGCGGATGTATCGGGTGGCGGCCTGCAGGCCCCACACCGCACCAAACTCACCACACAGCCACCGTGCACCCACTTGATGAGGTAAGCTTACGTTCCTTACGCAAACTCGAGCGCCTGATTAATGGAATAATCAGCGGTCATCTCGCCTTATTTTGACTACAGCACCGCTTGACTCGTACGCTGTCGTCATACTGCATCTTAAAAGATGCGTTGCCCTTTTATCCTGATTCCCTACCTACCTTGCGGGCCATAGTTCCTTTACCTTAGTCTTGCTTGTGTCGCTGCATTTCGTCGTGCCCATAGGACAAAAACGTGGTGACCTTCGACTTCATGTGCAAGATAGCCTATTGTCGCCCTCCCCGTCTCTCTCTGTCCACCATAGACAAGTGTCACATAAACATTTCCTACAGATACGCTTCTATAATATGGCGATTTGTGTGTGAGGAGGAAAAATGTCAACAGCTCCCAAAAACTGTTCAATAAGTGAGCATTCCCGTTTCATCTTAAGAAATATACAGTAGACAAAAGGACACACTTTGACAATCGTCGTAGCGGGGAATGGGATTTCGTGTCACGGAAGTCGACTCGCATCTCCTTATTTTCGCTTTGGAATTAATTTTGAGTGATCGCTTGATTTCATCAGCAAACAGATGTCCAGCATCATAAAATTACTGCCTTTGCTCGCTCTGTTTGTGGGGTGTGGCGCTTTCTATATATCCAAGCACTCAATTCGTCTTCAGCACAACAATAGCTCAATGTCGGGCTTACGGCCTACATAATTTGCTCTCCACTCAGGTTGAGTGTTGGAAGGAGGAAAACAGGAGAATCTAGCTACGTCTGCTAATGGACAAGGCTGGACTAAATCGTGTCACATGTCTGTTACAGAAGTAGTGTTGTTCCGAACATTTTCATTGGCAATCTCAACGGCTGGCAAGCTTGCCAGCAATACGAACTCATGCTCAACAAATCCCGCATAGTCATGGCAGTGACTGTGAGCTCAATATGGCACCGAGTTCAATATTTGTTTTTAGATCGCTTCGTTTGCTGACTCGTATTTGGGCTGCCTTGGCGGGGCAGTCGGTGTCCCTATCGATAATGCTGTAAGTGGATTTAGCAGTTAGTTCGACATATTCTGAATTCATTCGACGTCACACATTCGCGACCCACTCTTCGGTGAGTGCCTAAGCGAAATCCGCTTACCTTACTCGACCTTACTTAGTGCAAAAGGTGAAGAAGGTAGCCTTTCGGACAGGCAGGCGTGCCAAACTCGGCACTTATGTTAATGCCGCAAGTCGTCACGATGACGCTGAGTGGACGTAAGTGCCGACTGGGAGCTCAACGTTAATTGTTTCCACAGCGATACTTAGCTTACTGGAGTGCCAGTGGTGGTCAATGACAGCGCTTAATCTCTAATGGAAGAGTAGCTATAGAACGCACAGTATAAGCAGCTGACGCGCCGCATTGAAGTAGTTCGACACAGCGAATGCTGAGCTGCGGTGAGGCGTCTACGCTTTTTCCTTTCCTTTGTGATTCATCGCTAACTGCACATCTAGCTTTTCTCCCCTCTTTTTCTCTCTCGCGCTGTTGTGTTGCCCTCTATAGACGATCGCTTGGATAGCAACCAATGGCATAGCGTGTTTGTCGTGCCTGTTGTTTCTTGTGCTTCGAAAGCTTCTGAAAACTCGCGTCGCGCGTCCCCATCAGCACGGGCAGAGAATCCACTCGCGCAGGGATCTGATCTCTGATGCGATGATGCTCGTTCCGTGATGGCGATCAGCATTCATCTCTTGAGAGGCATCATCGCCTGATCGTCAACCGTGACAAACCATCAACATCCGACCCGCTTTTCACTCGTCATCACTACGGCGGCGGCGCTGCTGCCGGCGTTCAGCTGAGAGTTCCTCCTAGACACAGACATATTCAAACACCCATACAAAGAGTTTCTCTTGGGCAACGACATTGGCTTCGGTTGGACGTTTCTCAACTTCTCGAACTCAACAAAGAAGTAAAGCCGAGCTGCCGTAGGTTTTGCTGGTGTAAACGACGACGACATCGATTGCTGCTGCTGCCCTTCGCTGGTAACCGTTGGCCCGTAGTCCTGTCAGTGGACGACAAAAAGCGCTCTGAGGGCAATGAAGTCGAGGGCGAAGATGACGGACGCGTAAAACGGATGTATGAGACTGATGGAAGTCTAATGTTCAAGTCGTTTTGGGTACGCAGAGGATAGCAATTTCAAAGACAAATCAGAGCACCAACCGAACCCAGATATTCAGTATCCTATAGACGAGACGATTTCACCAACGAAAATTAGGCTGCGCTACTAATCCTACCAGTGCCTTACCTCCCTTTGCCCCTTCTGTATTTTTTGCTTTCGTAACTATCATACGCACTCTGGCTAATTGTTTGGTATTTCCGTATGTGCCAAGCGAATGCACTTCGTGATATAAGTTCCCGTGAAGCTACCGGCGCAGCGATGGTCATCTGTAACGCGACCATTTATATCCTTAGAAATGATTCGCTCTTTATTGTTTCTTAGTCTTTTTTATCTGTCCTTGTTTCGATGGTCAGTCACTCCAGAGCGTTCGCTCATTCCATTCCTGTTTAGTATGCTATGAAGAGTGCCGGCTGCGAGGCAGATACCTGTACCCCCCAAGTAAACGCCTCGGCTAAACAACACCATGAGAACAACTCTGGTAGCCGACATCGGCTTGTCTCGTGCTCTTTGGTGCTTGTCCGGTGACCACCACGAGCGGCATCATAGCGGCACTATAGCGGCACTGCACGAGAGGCGCGAGTAAAGCCAACGAGCCCGCGTCCGTTAATTGGGATAAATGTATGGACGGGTGGAAGGCCTAAGGGACAATGATCACCTGCATGGAGGTGATTCGATGTGGTAAAGCATTGGCCATCGTTGTGTTGTTGGCGTTGCTGTTGCTGTGATGCGTGTTTCCAGCGCCAGAGCTCCAGAGATGGTTCAGTAGCAGTTCGGCCGCTGGCTCTAGGACCATGTCTCGTTCCGCCGGCCGGTTCCGTCTGCATTTCTCGCTATCGGTGGCTGCTACGGGTGCTCTTATGACCACAACATCATAATACAGCTACGTCAGCTATACTTTGTCGGGCTACTTTCTTTTTCTCTATGGCCGGGGTGCTGTGTCCAACTGCTTTTCTGTTCTGTAATAGCAGTCGTAAGCGATAGAGAGAGCGAACGACTTGTTGGGTTTGACCGCTGGGAGTTGCTGTACTTTAGTTTCTGTGAATGTGATGCGATATTGTTGCTACCGTTCATGGGTCCGAGCTGGTGAACTCGCGATGCTCTATTCATTCTTCAATCTGATCACGGGCCTCGACGACGACGATGTGGTCACCAGAAGAAGCGAAGGGGCGAAAGGCAATGCCAGGGCGAAACGTGGAGGTGATGGATGAAGGTGGTCATAATAAATAAATAGGATAGATAAATGGGAAGACAGAGAGGGAGACCGCGCGCGAAACAAGGAGAAATGTAGATAATTCAAGAAATATACTTTCCAAAGCTATAGATTTAAAATCATACACTGTAATAATAGGATCATTGCAAGAGAAGTAGCAATAGTTAGAAGGCAAGTTAATTGGTGAGGTCATTCATCATGTTCTAATAACCAGTTTTCAATATCTCGTTCTGGTAACTTTAATGTTTGTGTTACCCGAATTAGCTGCGCTGCTTTCGCACCCCCCGTGTGGACAATTTCTCATACTGGGTCTTACTGAGTCTAGAGAACGATCGTTCAATGATTCGCTGGCGTAAGATGATTTTGCCAAGAGTTTTTCGTCTAGTGAAGAATGAAACTTCCACCGTAACTTTCGCACTAAACCAAGTCGAGCTTTCATGCGTCGCATAACCAAACTTAGTTAAAATCAGATATTTTAGGTTTGCCCATTAGCTAACATTTAGTGTCCACGGTACCGGTTTTCGCACTATCTCCTGAGACATATCACCCCACAAATGTAAGTGTGCAACCATAGGGATATATGGGGCATAAGGGCATATGCGTTAAATCCAACCTATTTAACTTTTTGTTCTATGCGCGTCCACAGTAGAACTTTTAGAACAATTATTCATGCTGGAGCTAGTTGAAGAGTGTGTGCTGACTCCAGTTGTACTCCTTGGAGATGTTAGTGGCAACCCCCACCCGGAAAACTCCATACAAAAACTTTTATCCATCGCCGAATTTATTAGCTGGCATTGTGCGAAGAGGTTTATCACCATTATTTATCGCTGGCCTGCTTGATCACTTTGGTATCTCTGTCTTCTTTCGCTTAATTTTCCTTGTATTGGTGAAGGGCTACACAAATTGCAGGTCGATTTCGATGTTGTTCATTGTGATTATCCATTATTGTCACAATATTCTTCGTCACCACCACCACTCTGTTATCATGAAAATTACCCTCATCAGCAGCATCTCATAATCATCTAACAAACTGTATGTGGTTGGCTTTTACTGTGTCTCAATATGAATGTACAACAACACCTTTCACCGTTTAGCAGGTACACCTCCACGAGCACCTGCAAACACCCTAATCCATTCAGCTGCATCAACTCAACAACTACGTCAATATCAATACTTCAGCAGATCCATTCGTAAAACAAAAAGCAATCACGGCGTCAACATCTGTATCAACAAACTCTCAAAAGTAACTACTCAACGATAGATGATCGGCAGCCAATAGGTCAATAGCGGGTGCATAAAGGATCGAAGCAGAGCTGGCAGGTGTATGTATGTCCCTAGCCAGCTCTCATTGCGTACAGCATAGATCACAGACATCTCTGCCACATGCCACTACTACAGGCCACGATAACGCCGCTGCCTTACGCTCAAGAAGACACTTCTTACCGCTAAAAGCTCAAAAAAGCAGCTACGAAAGAGCCAGACCGTTTCAATAGGAAGAGCAAGGAAAGGACAGGTTAAAGGGGTGCCGTGGTTCAACGCTGGCCACTGGAGGTCGCTTCATCGACAAGCCGGCGATCAACTACATTTGTAGGAATTAGAGACGTAAATCGTCGTACGCGCAACGGTGTCAAGGAGCAGCGATATGTCAATATATACTTCGGGGTCAGTGTCACCCCCAAGGACGGCTAGTGCAACACCCAGTAGTGAGCGGTCGTTTGGGAGCCGCCAGGGCCTCCTCGGACCTATCGGTGTGCACGGTGTACATCTGGACCCCCTGAGTGTGCACGATCCACATGTCGCACACGCCACCAGCGACTACGGGTCGATCGAAGGCACCCACGTTCAGCAGTGCATTCGCTGTTTGCATTACGGCCACGATCGGTGTAGACGAAAGCCGCGATGTTTTCGCTGCGGCTCGTTCGAGCACGTGGACTCAGCGACATGCACACTGCCTGTGACATGCCTAAATTGTGGCGGACCTCACTATTCGCGACACGTTGGGTGTCCATCCCGTTTGAGGGAACTTACCATTCAGCAGCTGGTCCACAAACAGGGCCTGTCCCGCAAAGAGGCCGTGCAGATGGCAGCGTCGTTCGGAGTGGACACATCCGACTCTAGCTCTCGTCGGGCCAAGGCCAGCTCTGAAAACCAGACGGCGACTAGAAAATCGGTGGCCGTGCAAACCGATCCACCACCGGCAGATGTGGCGACCCAGACCGATCCCCCGAGCAGCACTCCCTTGGCCCCAACGACATCACAGCTGGTAGGCTGCTGGGGCTACTCTGTATATCCGTACTATCCTATACAAGTTGTTTCGTTCAACGGACCCTGCCCGGGAAGCTCCACGATCTCGAGTATGCCCGTACCCGGCTTTGGCGCTAGGCAACTGCACCATCTCAGCAGCGGTTCTCCATCAACTGACTACTACACTTCGTTCAATTCATACACACCGTTTTGAATCCATTGAGGACACAACCGGCCACAAGGGCAAGTCCCTTCACACCGATCTGAAATGTTTGGCGTCGCATATCTGTCACGGTTGCACCCCTCTCACGATGTGCTCTAGAACAGACAACTATTGAGATAGTGCAAACACCATCTCAATCGATTGCAGATGTCAAGCAAATTCCGTCTCATTGTTAACACGGCACGGACCGGGCGTCGAATAATCAGGTGTTTCCCCAACGTCCTAAAGCTCAAAAGATTATTTAAAACAATAGACTCGATTTAGGGAAATTTTCCGCCTCAGATGACATCTTCTGCATAAATTGAAGCTTTAGCCTTTAGTTTAATTATTAATTGACGGGCGCACCTGTGTGTTCTTCGATCCGACACGTTCACGCGACGACGTCCGAGAAGAGCATTGCGTTAAAGCTTTGTTCTTTGTAGGATGCCCCGCTGGTGTGGGTTCAGTTGAGGTTTCGGGTGCTTTTCGGTGGTGAGATGTAAGCTTCCACAGCACGGTGCACCCCGTGCACTCACGAGGCTGAAGGGTCGGTTATCTTTTCACATTTGTTAGCGGGGATTCAACAGAGCATTATTGACGCACTGAACACGCTTAGAATGGGAATCACCATCCCCATTGTGGGCTTATCTGCCCCCAATTCACTATTATTAATCAATTTTACGTTAAGAGCAGCAGCTTTAAACGCATTGGTTAGGTTCGCGTCGTGAACTCATTAGCAGCAACGAAAACAACAACTGCAACAACGACAGCACTACAACGTCATTCACAGTAAACACAGCTAAAAAAATTGGGGAAATCTGCTTCGCATTAAACAACAAAAACGGCGACAGCATTTAAGACAAAGAATGCATCTGAATGCCGCGAGTATATTCCCATTCGGAAAACACATCTGATATGACCCAAACGCGGGCTTTTTACATTACAGATATGCAAGATAAATTTAACAGCTGTTATGAGGGATACCATGAAGTAAACATCACAAGGTCATATGTAAGAACAATGTTAAAGCGAAATGTGTGATATGATCGCAGTTTTGGTGGTGCTCGAATAACTACAAAGGCATCGCACCGTAAGAAAAAATACCTCATAAATACTCACTTTTGCGAGTCACTCATTGGCAATCGCTACTTATGAAGTCGGATTGAAACTACAAGGTTAGTCACCGAAATGCCAGAGCCTTTTCTAAAAAGTGTCTTGTTCAACCGCCTTTTTCTCTCGTATTGTTAAATCGGACACTTTCTCGTTTTGGAGGCCCACCGTACACGTTAGACAATAAACATTCACTATGACGAATGCACGGATGCCGCAGTTATAGATCGGCCCAACGTCAGGCCGAGGAACGATGCTTTAACTCCTGCAAAGGAGGCCTCCTCGAGCAAATACAAGACGGCTAAACACTAAAAAAGATAGGCTAAGTGCTCGTATCAAAAGAAGGTGGAAGTCTCTATCCTGGGCACGTGGACACTTGCGTTCCCGGAAGCCGCAAACGTCAAAACTTTAACACAACACCAACGGCGCCTGATACACACACACACACACAGATACATTCATATAATTTACATACGTTCGCATTTCAGGCTAACCAATAGTGGCAAGTCTAGCATTGTTTGTCTCTTATGCTGAGAGTCGACTGAAGACGCTATCTGGCGACGTACTACACAGCAAATACGATGCTCTCTCAGACAGTTTAATATAATTGTACAGCATATGAATAAATGTAATAAAATTAAGAATTTATATATATATATATACATATATATATATATATATATATATATATAT